>JAOUQW010000021.1:7351808-7365789 GCA_028565825.1 Olivaichthys viedmensis
AAGCTGTTCCTTTAAGTTTTCCGCCATGGGAAAGTCTTCAGGACAGAGGAGTTTGTGCTTTATCAGGAACACGACAATGATGAACTGGCTAATGAGATTATATATACACTAAAACATACACTGATATTCACCACCACTCACACATTATATCACACACACACACACACACACACACAGTTCTCATCTGAGAGAGCTGATGAAGGTTACATCTGTGTGTGTGTGTGCGCGTGTTTGAAGAGGAGCAATAAAAGCAGCTTTTAGCACCGAGGGAGCGTCATCTATTTAACAATGTCACCCTGAAGCACACTTAGAGCTTAACACACTCCCTCAAGGGCACTCTGACCTCCCCCTCGTCCTCTGTGTGTGTGTGTGTGTGTGTGTGCGTGTAGCAGGCCTCTTCAGAAAGCTTGAGTGCACTGACAGATAATGGGGGTTACATCAATCCAGTCTGAAGGGGCTTTTGCTGATATGCTGAAAGCCTTTCAAACAGGACTGACACACACACACACACACACATACACACCCCCACATACACACACACACCCACACACACACCCACACACACACACACACCCACACCCACACCTGTGCACTGAGCGGCAGTCAGTACAAACAAATGGTGGCAAGTAAAAATTATGGTGTCATTTCCCAGCAAAAGTGTGTGTGTGTGGGGGTGGGGTCGTACAGAGACTCTGCTCTAAGAGAGCGTATGATTTGAAGATGTCTGAGTGTCCTCACACACACACACACACACACACACATAAAAGGACCAGCGATGCATTGAGGTTGCCCACGCCAACCTTTGACCCCTTGACTGGTTACTCAGAAGGTCGAGGATCGCGCTACAATCACGGAGGCAGCGTTTCCACCCATTCTGCTAACTGAACAAGTCCTTTACTATAATAAAGAATCATGAATTGAAGAGAATAATGATTAATAATAATTAATAATGATGATGATGCAGGGATTCAATTATATCAGGAAACTGATTAAGAATGAATAAAACAATTGTGGACTCTAACAATTAATCGTGATCAACTAAAATAATTGTAATTAGGCGATGATGTAATCATTATTGACAGATCTATTGGGGACAGGAGACAAATATCCAGACTGATGAGGAAAGAAACAGACTAAGACGGAGGTGAACAGGAGACAAATAATCAAAGGGATAAGGAGGTGAGGAGACAGGAAGCGGATTCAGAGGGACAAGGACAAAAATTCAAAGAGAAATATCCAAAATGATGAGGACAGCAGACAAATATCCAGAGGGAGGAGGAAAGGAAGACATATTCAGAAGAATGAGAATGGGAGAAAAAAGGACAGTAGACATATTCAGTGGAATGAGGACAAGGAGGGGGACAAGAGACATATTCCAGACTAACATCCAGACTGATGAGGATAGGAGACAAAAATCCACAGTGAAGAATTAAGGAGACAGAATTAGAGGGGCAAGGATGGGGAACCAAAAAAAAAAAGATGAGGACAGGAGACAAATGTCCAGAGAGGACTTGGGTGAAGGGAAGCTGATGAGGAGCGACAGATTAGCCTCACTCCTGAGACAGAGGGAGACGTGTGAACAGAGAGAGAGCATGACGGTCGCACCGCAGGACGAGGGAAAAGGGCAGACGAACGAGACCTGACGTCCATGACGTCCATCAGGTTGTGTGTCCCAGTCGGCTGGAGGAAAGCAGACAGACTCTGACACACTTCTGAGGGAGGAAGGAAGGAATGAAAATGGACCTTGACTTGACCTTGACATGGAGGATCTGATGACCGACTCGGAGGTTTGCCTTATTCATTTGATTATATTTGATTAATGTGAAGGAACATGTAAACAAGGACACGCTCAGACGACATGTAAAATGACAGCGACGCATCGTGCTATAATCAGCTTTTACGCCTGAGTCCCAAGTCGTGAAAGTGAAAACTCGTTTCAGCAACTACAACTTTGAATAACTGCACTCTCATGTTGTGTTATAAACAGCGTGTGTACACACACACACACACACACTTGTACAAGTTCACACCAGGACAAGCTTCCCCCTTAGGCATCGTGGGTAGAACGGCATCTTTTGTGTTGCCCAGAAACATTCCAGTGGTTTTTACGTCGAGTCAACCACAGAGGCCACGCCTCCTTTCCAGGGAGCGACAGGTGCAGAGGCCACGCCTCCTTCCCATATTTCAGGATCTGAACAGAATGTATTGTAATATATTTCGTATAACACGGTGATCGTTTTTTGTCCCTTCACTTGATCCCTTCACTTGATCTCGACGTGGAGGATCTGACCTCCAGGGTTTGCCCTTTTCATTTGATTATATTTGATTATCATGTAAACAAGGGCACGCTCAGACTTGTAAATGTCCTCACTTCTGTATAGGACATGATGACCTCATTATTCCCACACCGGTGACATTACAACCTGAAGACATGCTCAAGAACTTTAAGCAGTGCACTCCAATATTGTATGTGTGTATTAGGATTAGGATGTAAAAACCATAAGTCACTCCGGAGTGTAAAGATGAGTCCACGCCATACAGGCTTGGAAAATATCTGTCTGTAAGTCCATAGCTCATTTTCACAAGCGTGGCTTGGCCAATAATGTGATTCCGATTCTGATGCCTACATATTGCTGAAAATGCCAAACTGTGTGCTGAGGCAGAAAGCTGGAGCTCCGGCTGTTTTTAGCTCTGTGCCGTCTTTTTGTGCATGTTTATAGATGTCAGAGTGTCAGAAAGCACATCAGCAAGTCTCTTAGAGACCCTGAACAACTCCACAAAGCCCAGTGAGGAGAAAACGAGTGTGTGATGATGTACACATGCACATTTAGTGCACCATGCTAAACTGGAGGCTATAAGCTTCCCTTACTTGTTAGCTCCATTAGCCACGTAGCTCCAGTGCGAAACTAAAGAAGCAAACTTCAGACCCCGAACGTGTCTCGGCTGATCGACTTCATCTGGTGTAAGGGGGACATTGTGTACATTTCGTGTTTGGCTGAACTGTTCCTTTAATAACTGTACTCTCATGTTGTGTGGATCAACATAAACAGTGTGTATACACACACACACACACAGGTTCACACCAGGACAAGCGTCTCCCCGAGGCATGGTGGGTAAGACGGCATCTTTTGTGTTGCTCAGGAACATTCCGGCGGTTTTACGTCTCGAGTTTCGAGCGAGCCAATTCACCAAACAAATCGACGTGATCCGACACATCAGGCAGCTGTGCGCACAATTACACACACACACACACACACACACACACACACACACACACACACACGGGCTGCACTCGAATGACACGGTGAGGAAACAAAATATCCCCGAATATCTGCAAGACATCCTGCCTGCTATTAATGCGGATCCCCCCAAAAAACAGCACAAAGACCAGACACTGGCAGAAATCAGCGCACACATCATGGATCTGTCAGCACTCAGCCGCGTGTACATCGCATACGGGTGACGGGAGAGAACTTTCAGCACGTCTCACGCTCGTCTGGTTTGAAACAGAACCGTCCAAACACTGTCGACGTCCTGGCTCTATATTGCGCATTAAAAAAACAAACCCGAAATCAAGGAATGAGGCCGAATCGAAAATCTGTGCGGCGTGAACAGACCAAAAGTGAAAAACACGAGAAACACATCAGGCCTAAAGCTAGCAAGAGGTAATAAATGATAATAACTGATCAAAATGACCATCTAATGTCTGCAGTGAACATTTTATATCAACAGATAAGAAAAAACTGCTCATATACACAATTTCTCAAGTTACTTTCTCATACACTGCACTCCAGTGGCCAATAGAGTCAGCTAACACGTACTTACAACTGATAACCCATTTAAAAAACTCATACATGTATTAAAGTCCCAGAGAAGATGTGTGTATGATACCAAACCTGAGTGTTCTATTAAACATTCTGCAAAGTTTAAATCAAAAACGCAAGATAGAAATGTGTTAAAACACTCAAACAGAGAACTGTCCGGGTGGGCGTGGCCTAATATTCTAATGAGCAACCCTTGATTGACAGCCCTCTATCCGAGAATTCCAGCCTGCTACACTTAAACACAACAGCACTCAGTACTGTACCAACCCACCCAATGATAGAGTTAGCACTGCAGCTATGCACACTGGGTTAGCTTTCCCTCACTAGATTAACTTTCACTCGCTAGGTTAGCTTTACTCACTGATAACGTATCTTTTTACGTGCTACATTAGCTTTCATTAGCTTTCGCTTACTGGGTTGCTCAGATTTGAAGAAACCGTTCGACTGTGAACGCAAAGTTTTGATAAAATCTGTGTGGAAGGGACGAGTGACAACAGACTTGTGATTGGTGAGGGTGGAGCTTATGCAAGTTTTACCCAGGATTAACCCCGCCCACTCTACATCATAAGGGGAGAATTTCAGGTAAAGTTCATGTAAACGGTCACCAGTTATTTATATTGACATTTTACTGCAGATTTTGCCCCCGAGACCAACATTAACCTGATTGGTCAGTTTATAAATGAAGGCGTAAATACGGTGTGTGTACTCACTGGCAGGAGACGGCGTGCTGTATCCACTCACAGGAAGTGTGGGCAGCGCCGGGGGGGAAATGCCCCCTAACATATGGGGGATGAAGTAGCGGTAAGGGGGCATCGTGAAGACGCCCAGACGGTGGGCGGAGCCAGGGCCGGAGAGCGAGAGGGGCTTATCGTGTCCAGACATGGCCGCCTCGGACTGAACTTCACGCACGTCTACAAATCCATCACGAGATCCTGCGGAGATCCTTCCAGGGTATAAACTCCAAATGTGTGTGTGGGTGTGTGTGTGTGTGAGAGGACGTGAGGAAGAACTCTGGAGGTCACATGATGCTCCTGGATCAGAGAGAGAAACAGAGAGAGAGAAAAACATCAGTACAATATCCCAACTGGGCTGCAAAGTATCTCTCCATCGGCAACAACGTGAGGCTAGAGATGAAAGATTTTGCTTTAGCCGAGGAAAAGACATTATTTTAATAAATCCCTATCTCACCCAAAATCTTTTCACACACATATCTTCATATACTTGCTTCAAACGAATCTCATTAGCGGGGAGTCTGTCTTTGCAAATTTATGTTCAAAGTGGATCATCATCCGCATCACTTCCAGCTTTCCGCTACAACTCCGCCTTCAACCTTTGGGAGGCGGGGCCTAAGAGATGGAGTGACACCAAACTGCGCTGAGGGGAAAAAAGTGATTTCGGTTCTCCAAGATGGCCGCCCCCATAAAGTTTTGTTCATGTTTATAGATGACGGTAAGTCCCACTGTGTCCTAAACCCCATCAGCACGTCTGTGTGACATCACTGAACATCTGGGTGTGGTCTGAGGCAGAGATTTACACTAAAGATTTTGGGTGAGACAGACTTCCATTACTTACTAAAACTAAAGAAGCAAATGTCAGACACCAAACATGTCTTGGCTGATCGACTACATCTGAGGTAAAGGGGAACACTGTGCACATTTGTTTTTTCTTTGAACTATTCATTTAGGACAGACAGAGAGATGAATGGAGGTCGTTCTTCCCAGAATGCCGTGCAAGCCTCAGCTGGCTCTGATAGTAAACGTGAGGTGAGTGGAGTGAAGGGAACGAGGGGAGGGGAGGACAGAGTGGGAAAACACACTCATTAACGCTGAGCTCCCAGAGGACAGACACGGACACACACACACACACACACACACACACACACACATCAAGAAACATGATTTGAACCATACTAGAGAAACGGAAGCCTATTTTTGGAGGCTGCCTAGGTAGGCAGCATTTTTGGGCAGTGTTTGTGTTATTAATATAAAGTCTGTCCCCTTCAGCAGGCAGCCCGAGGACACCTGTCTTCTTCCCCTGCGCTCACACTAGCAAGTAGCAAGTCAGGGGGTGTCTCTTGTGTAGTGTACTGTTTACACTATAATCTATACACATCACTGTGTTACTTTTCTTTAAAATGGATTTGTAATATTGTAATAAACCCCAGTGAAAGATGAATCAGCGGTGATACGCTTTATCTCTATTGAAACTCAGAAAGGAAGTGAAGTTGTGAGAGTAGAGAATTGGGAAGATATTGGAAAACTCGTGCCACAGGATTGCTCCGAGAAATTTACTGGAGCCAATCATTTGGATTTACAGCGTCCTAACTAATTTGCATAAAATGGAGAAAATTTTAATTTAGTGTTGCTTGTCGCCACGCTGCCGTGTCGTTTGTTTGTCGCCACGCTGCCGTTACATTTGTCGCCCTG
This sequence comes from Olivaichthys viedmensis, assembly GCA_028565825.1. Classification (NCBI taxonomy): domain Eukaryota; kingdom Metazoa; phylum Chordata; class Actinopteri; order Siluriformes; family Diplomystidae; genus Olivaichthys; species Olivaichthys viedmensis. Next base: position 7,358,059 of record JAOUQW010000021.1, read on the forward strand.
CTGCTGTGACGTTAGACGCCCTGCTGCCGTGACGTTTGTCGCCACGCTGCCGTGACGTTTGTCGCCACGCTGCCGTGACGTTTGTCTCTATGCTGTCGTGACGCTTATCGCTACGCTGCCGTGCGTTTGTCACCCTGCTGCCGTGACGTTTGTCACCCTGCTGCCGTGATGTTTGTCGCCACGCTGCCGTGACGTTTGATGCTACGCTGCCGTCACGTTAGACGCCCTGCTGCCGTGATGTTTGTCGCCCTGCTGCCGTAACGTTTGTCGCCCTGTCACCATGGCCCGATCATTTGTCGCTGTAACGCTTGCCCTATCCCCTGACGCCGTAACATTTGTAGCCATGTCATAGTTACCTGTCGTCCTGTCACTTACACAGGAAATGAACAGTCGCCTGTTGCTTTGTCGTTTGCTAGTGTAAACACGTTCCTTATTGTGGACAAATGTGAAGAAGCGTTGCGTGTGTCTTTCTCTCATAATTCTGCTCAGCAGACTAGAGCTCCATGAAAGTGTGAACAATATGGCGGTATCCCACTGCTGAGTCATCATTTATTAGTAATGTAGTAGTGCTGTTTCAATATTGTGATAATATCATAAATCATGATAAAAGGTTAGGCAATTGTTACGGTATGAAAATTTAATAACAGCCCACGCCTAGCGAATTGATCGACGTGAAGCTGTGTGTGTGTGTGTGTGTGTGTGTGTGTGTACGGGCCTGTCTGTGCATCATTTCTCAATAGCGTAAATCTGCCCATCTATCTTCCCCCTCTTGTCACCCGTTCATATTAGCATCCCTCCATCCACCATCTATCTTTGGCTAATCGAGTTTTGCCGAGCCCACGCAAACACAAACGCCGCTCTGCACTGATAAATCTCATCCCCACTTCCTCCCTCCCCAAGTATGAAGGATTATTATTCATCTCCCAGAATGCAGCGGGGCACAGTGCAGAGTTTTATTTAAAGATTGTGTTTAGAGAGGGAAGAGAGAGACAGAGAGAGAGAGAAATAGATGTATGGAGAGATACCGAGAGAGACAGGGAGAGAGAGATGGGTGAGGGGGTAAATTGGGATTTAGGAGGTGGGGGAGCTCTTCTTATTTTATGGGTTTATTGTATGTTTTATTCTATAGTTCTCATTGATATCATGAAAATGTAATTTTGAAAAGTTCTCTATATTTCTGTTCCTGTCCTCAGGGCTTAATTTAACTCACTATAGTTCGGTGGCCAGATCTTAAAGTTTCAGTTTTTGTCACTGGTCGGTTTTTGGCGTCATAATGATATTAAAATATGGCAATGACGCATGATACAGAAGAGCCTTTAAACTAGCAAAATGAAAAATAGTTAATAGCCGTTTCCTCTGAACATCCGCGTCTCACTCAACTCTAAACTCTGTTCAAATGAGGATCTGATTAGCAAATTTCATCTTGTAGATCTAAAAAAAACGGTGTTTCTCAAAGCCGATGAAGGATCAGACTCGACCCCCAGGTTGCAGCAGACTCACTGTTATGTGGATTACTAGCTCGGGTGCAAACTTGTGCTGCCTTTTGAGTGTAACAGTAACCGTTATAATTATAATTGCACAAACTGCTTATCAAATTGAATTAAAAAGAAATCTATTCACATAGACCTACTGTATGAAGCTCAGGGGTGACGATTTCATCCGGACGTGCAGCGCTACCTATGCCACAGCAACAGCAGCTTTGGAATATACGTCGGATGTCATAGCAGGGGGAAAAAATACAACTGCAATAATGTGGGCCACTTAAAGGCGAGGAGTCATTTATTCATTAACTAATTTATGGAGCGAATAGAAAAACTATGAAACAGCAGGACGGACTGAAAACGTTCTCGCACGATTGTGAAAGTCAGCAGGGAACTCGAATGATGGTGGAACGTTAGAACTGGAGCGTCGGGGGTGTTCGAGTAGTGTGGAGCCGTCTGTGAATGGTTTGTCAGTGTGATTTCAGAAAGGCTGTATTAGAAATGATTTACATTTCTATCGAATGATCGTACCGGAGCTCAGCTCTGTTCATATAAAGCAGCGGTGCCGAAGCCCCGACCCCCGTGTTCCCGCCCAGGTTAACCCCCTGCTCATACATGTTTAAATACTGCACCAAGTAGCTTAAAGCCCACCAGAGCCTTTAACACAGAGTGAATCCGTGTGTGTGTGTGTGTGTGTGTGAGGGTACAGACGCTCTTATGGAGTTTGTGTCTTAGGGAGAGCGAAGCCCTTTGACCTTTGTTATTCTCAGCAGCAGCGAAGTAAGACATTTGTGCCAATTCTAGAGGCGGTCAGGGCACACACACACACACACACACACACACACACACACACTATATGGTTACTGCTGGCACGGCTTGTCGTCTCACCTACACGCACCAACGGATGAGAATGTCAGAACCGGTGAAGCGTGAGGTGTGTATGAGAGAGCGTGTACAAGAGTGTGTGTGTGTGTGTGTGTGTGTGTGTGTGTGTGTGAGAGAGAGAGTGAAAGTGGATGGATGGCAACTGTCAGCACCACTCACTGTTGGCATTATGTGTGCAGCCGGCGCCCGCGCCAAATATATTCCGCTGTGAGAAAATGACATAACACAAACACACACACACATACACACACACACGCGCGCACACACGCGCGCGCGCACACACACATCCACTAGCAGCGTGATTGATGCTCTTACTGCACCTCATGTTTGCGTAATAACACACACACACACACAGGGATCTGCAGATTTGAGATTTAGATAGCTTTTATGCCAGGCTGTCACTCTTATTTTGATAATCAGATCTATATTGAGTCATTGCAGTGTGTGTGTGTGTGTGTGTGTGTGTGTGTGTGTAGGATTGTTATGTCGCGTTTAGGGTTGCACATTTTAAGGACGCTTCCGTGCTCAATAGTAGATAACGTTAATGAGCAGTAATTGATTAGTCGTGAACAGAAACTCTAAACACAGCTTCTACCATGGCCATGATGGACAAATACTCGCTCCTGATTGGCTGGCAGCTGTCAGGATGTCCGAAACTACACCCTATTCACTATATAGGGAACAATTTTGGGAGTTTTGCCATTTTGTAGCCATGTCCGGATGCAGTGGAGATGAAATCCAGTGGAGTCATGAAATCCCACAATGCACTGCGATTGGTCAGTGTCTAGATGATGAACCTCAGAGTGTAGAGAAAACCTGTAATGCAGCTTTCTCAAACCTTTTTCTTTTTTCTCTCTTCAGAGCTTTCATCTTTCTTTTTCTCTCTTTCTCTCACTGTCTCTCACTAATTTCTTTTTCTCTTTCTCTCCCCCTCCCTCTCATCCTCACTGTATTACTTCTCCATCCATTCGGTCATAAACATGGAACTGTTACACTTTTGAGAGCTGTTCATTTTAAAAATGGTTTATTAAAATCTTTCTTTTATCCCTCCATCACTTGCAGCTCCACAGGATTTCCTTCAGGAAGTGCACATCTAATTTCTTTTTCTAACTTTTCCACACTAGGCAGGCTTGCATCTGAAGAGTTTTATGCAAAAAAAAAAAAAAAGGTTTTAGTGTTTTGAAATGTTTGTCGATGGAAATGACAATCATCTCTAACATCTGACAAATTTCTGTTCGTCTGTAGCAGATAATAAACTTGATGGTCGAGTGGTGAGTGTGTGTACAGGTGCAAATGTGTGTCTGCTGTCTCCATATCTGACTGGAGGAAAGAACATTTCCCCATCCGTCTGTCTGGGTCTGTCTGTCTGTCTGTCTGTCTGTCTGTCTGTCTGTCTGTTCTCTCTCAGCAGATCGGTCCTACCCCGGCATTAGCTCATGTCAGTATGTTACACTAATGTTACACTGAGACAATGTATTAACCTCAGTCAAGTGATTTTTCAATCTGTCTGTGTGTGTGTGTGTGTGTGTGTGTGTGTGTGTCCAGGTCTGTCCCGTCCCAGTCTTCAATCAGCCACACAGAAAGTCCACATAGATCATGCTAATGGATTTGGCTAAGTAGCGGCCGCAGGAATGTGTGCGGCCTGTGTGTGTGTGTGTGTGTGCGTGCGTGTGTGTGTGTCAGCTTTAATTGAAATGTGTCCTGTCTCCTATCCATGCATGATGAATGTCCATTTAGCAGTGACAGCTACACAGAGGTGATGGAGCTCATTTACTGCCTCTGCTTAGCTCATGCTTTCAGTAATGTCCGTCTGTCTGTCTCTCCTCCTCTCTGTCCCTCTCGCCTCCTGTCTGTCTGTCTCTCTCTCTCTCTCTCTCTCTCCACCTGTCTGCCTGTCTGTCCCTTCTCCTGTCTATATGTCTGTCTCTCCTCTTGTCTCTTCTCCTGTTTCTCTCTCTTCCTGTCTGTCTCTCTCTCTCGTGTCTCGTTTGCAATATCTCAATTCATTTGCCTTTATTTCATTTAGATATCCTAATGGACGAGAGAGAGAGACAGACAGGAAGAGAGAAACAGGAGAAGAGACAAGAGGAGAGACAGACATATAGACAGGAGAAGGGACGCAGAAAATGCACATTAGTCTTGGGCAGCTGCACTCACCTGCACGGTTTAGCGATTCAATACATGCAAACAGTTCAAATCTGATCAACAGATGAGGTGTGAAGCTGCACGATCAGCTCTTTCTTATACTGCCCTTAAATGTGTCGTTATCCAAACACCAGTTTTAAAAAATGTCTTCTTGTTTGTGTTTTTTCTAGAACTGTTCGACATAAGGTAAGCATTTACTATCAGTTAGTAGTCCTAATGAGAACTATGCTGGAACCTGTAATCCAGAATTTGACAGATTAAATGCTCATGTTTTTTCTCTTAATTTACTAACAGAGAGCATAATGTAGCTGGTGACCATTTAAATGTGTGTGGTGGATATTCAAAAGCCTTTGTAGCTGCAATACTGAAATCTATCCAGTCATTTGCAGTGACTTCTTGCTCCTGCAAAAAAAAAATATATATATATAATGTACTCTGCTCTTATATGATTCTCTGTATATATTCCCTCCTCTGTTCCATATGTCCCTAAGCCCCATGTCATCAGAGTGAGCATTAGCTCTGCTGTTAGGCTGCATTTTTGCTTGACACAGATTCACACTCAGGCAGAATGCTAATCATAAGAGCTAATGCCAACCTCAAAGGCCAGGAGCTGGGATGAGGAGGGAGGGAGTGAGAGCAGTGCTGAGACTCTCCATGGAGTAGAGAGATAGAAAAGACACAGCAAGAAAGATCAACACTAAGGACTAAGGAGAGAACTAGTGCCTGAACTCTGATCCTTAATGATCCACTATGGATTAGGAGAGCTAGAAGGAGGAAGTGTGTGTGTGTGAGAAATGTGCAGACACATTTCATCCCTCTGTTCATTGCAATTTATGATTCGTCATTATCTAAAAGTAACAAAAATACAGCCCATAATAAATTTCATGTAGTTCACAGACATATCTGTCACATATGTGCCTTTCTTAGAGAGGAGAGCTTGTTCTTAACCAACAATAAACCTTCCTGGTTAAATTAAGAACTTTGAAAATTAGTGAGCGATGCCCCAGGAGATCCTCTAACAGTCGCGTTTTATTAAACTCATTTGCTGTGTGAGCTTGTTCTTATGAGAGCAATGTGATGCTCTCAGCGGTCCGTCTCCGAGGCTCATTAACGGAGGGAATTTTGGGGAGATCGTCACTTCAGGGCACCCAGGAATAGTGTCCCACCTGGGAGTGCAAAGTGTGACAGTCTCTGATGGCTTACTCGAATGGCACACTTACACTCACTTAAGGCTGGCAGAGAGGCAGTGAGCTGATTAGTTGAGATATCACGTGTGAGCGGTAGGTTTTTAAATCCAATATAGATTTTTTTGAAAAAGAGAAGAGAATCTATCTGATATTCTAAAATGAGTGTTTGACTTGACAAGTATCAAACTCCGAACTAGCAGCTGTTGCTGCCAAACGACTCGGTCTATACTGCCATTTCATCTACAGGTTAAATGCAGGCACCAAAAGTTCAAGTTAAAAGAATAAAAAAGCTCCAGAAAACATTTAAGGGTTTTTTCCACTTTTCCCATATGTGAACCATAAAGTTTTACCAGGACATAAAGGGTTCTCCTAAATCCTTCTCTCCAACCTAGACACATCTTTGTAATAGTCTTGTTTTGCTGTTATTGATAACACTACACTCAGAATAACATTATATTTTGAAATGGTCAGACATTAATTTTCTGACTATGGTATGTCGACATTCAAAGGTGAGAAAAAAATGCCTAAAAATGCCCTCCAGATTTTTATGACGACTGAAAATGGATGATTTGAAAATGCGGGGGGGGGGGGATTTAAGTGTGTCTTTATAATCTCGAGCTTTGGGCTGACGTCATATCTGTTTTTGACACCAAGTCTGCGCTATCTGCAGTCTTCTATCCACTGAAGAAATCATCTTCTAAAAGGAACACTTGTCTCAAACTAACATGGCCTTGATCTGAAGTCTATACGGGCTTAACAGAGAGAGAGAGAGCGAGAGAGAGGAGAACATTTTAACATCTAGAATCAAATGTATCGTTTTCTTAATTACACTAATTCCATAGGCATATGACTAAGGTACTATAGAGATTCAGAATAACAGATAACAGAAGGTCTATGAGATATGGTTTCTTCTTGAACTTTCTTCCCAGTTCAATTTGTCAGCTTGGTTGAAACAGAATAAACATGCTATTATTTTGTTACAGATTGCACAAACAGGCAGAGTCAGGTCTCTCTGCAGGATCAACTTCTCACGTGGAAACCTTTTAACATTAAAAGTCGACGCCGTACAAAATGGATTGTGTCTCGGTGCTTAGCCTCAAATCTTTAGTGTAAGCAACTACATTTCCCAGTAGTGAGGTGGTAGTGTTGCTACTGTTGTAAATAAATGAGCTTGTAATTAGTTAAGCTATTTTGTTGACCGAGTAGTGGAGTAGCGCCGGCAAACGCTATAGATCTCATTTTCTTAACGTACACAAACTATATGTTGAATCCATCACGTTATGGAGCTGCTTCTTGTCTGTCGGTTGGAAACAAAATGACTCAAGCAAGTTACTGGCCAACGAGAACAAACTGTCTTGAGGGTTCTTTAGGTGGTGGTACACTACTACACAACATTTTCACACTGGAGCAGTAGAACCTAGGATTTACACCGGACACGTCGCAAAGCGCACAGCGGCCATCAGCCCAATCCACACTGCACGCGTTCCGTGCGCGATTCTGCACTTTTTTCCTTTTTTATCTTATATTTATTTTTATTTTTTAAAATTTTAACGTTGGCTTGCATTTTACGCGCGTGTTGCAGAGCTCTTGTTAATTGATCCGCTGGTTTAAAACAAGACGCGCGTGTAAAAAACGCTTCAAAAACGCGTCAGAAACGCTTCAAAAACGCGTCAGAAACGCTTCAAAAACGCTTCAGAAACGCGTCAGAAACGCTTCAAAAACGCTTCAGAAACGCGTCAGAAACGCTTCAAAAACGCTTCAGAAACGCTTCAAAAACGCTTCAGAAACACGTCAGAAACGCTTCAAAAACGCTTCAAAAACGCTTCAGAAACGCTTCAGAAACGCTTCAAAAACGCTTCAGAAACGCTTCAGAAACGCGCCCGGTGTTCCTTTGATGTAATGATGGACTCCACATTCCGAAATGCATCAGCCGGTGTAGTAACCTGCAGTGAGGAGAGACTGAGGACATGCATGCTCTTAGCAAAGATAAGCCCATGTGATTTCTTCTTTACTGTTACAGTAAAGAACCTGGG
>JAOUQW010000021.1:7365889-7384616 GCA_028565825.1 Olivaichthys viedmensis
CTTAGCAAAGATAAGCCCGTGTGATTTCTTCTTTACTGTTACAGTAAAGAACCTGGGGCATGAAGGAATAAAAAATTAAAAATTTGGCATAATTATGAAACAAAAATAAATATGGTAGGATGACTCACGACCATAATCAGATTAGAGAATAGATGCACTTATATATGCGTTTAAAAAAAACACATAATAGCCGCAGTTTATGGCCCTTCAAGGCCTCACAAAAATGACATGTGGCCCGGGCAGAAATTGAGTTTGACACCCCTGATCTATTTGTAATTAGCAGAAGAAGTGACCAATCATGGATTCAGCTTCAATGTAGTTATGCTATTTATTTATTTTTACCATGTAGCTTGTAGGGTAACCTTAGTTAACTGCATAAAAAAAGAAGCCATTTCACTAACTAAAGAATATTACTTTATCTTAATTTTTTTTCTCCCATCTTTATGCTCTTTTAAACCTATTGTGATTCAGAACGTAATTGACTGTGTCTGAAGAAATGAGCCGTCTGGCCCTATTTTAAGGTTCCATGTCATCTATTGTTAGCTGAAATTTTTTCTCCTCAGGGTGCCGCTTCTTTTTCAGCCTAGTAAATACATTTAGGATGTATTACGCCATTTTTTTTCCATTTTTAGGATGAGTACAGTGCGAGAGTGTCAACTTTTTTATGCAAGATTATTCGTACTTACATAACGTAAGCTTAGCATAAGCTTAATGCGACAACTTTTGACAGTGTCTAATATTTTGGTCACATCGGGTCTGTGGTGGCCGGGCAAGATTTTGAGAATGGCCCCTAAGACATCATTTTACAAACAAAAACACCCATAGAATCAGTGCCTACATGAAATAATTTCTTTTTATTATTATTATTTTGCAAGTCAGCTAAGGGGTTAACATTACGTTACACTAAAAATTCACTAGCAACTGTGAAACCAAACATTGGCTATTAGCTAGCTATAGTTAGCTAACTTGAGCGTCACTCTGTTGCCTTAGCAAAATGGATAAACCAACATGGCTTACAGCTTAGCCGAAGACTCCAGGCCTCTAATCAATAATGAGGTACAAAATAGGTATTTTGTGTTTAGAAGGTCTCAATATGAAAGAAACAGCTTCTGCCCTCTCAGAATCAAACTGCACACTCTTCTAAGTGTAAACGGTAACAGTCTACAAAATGCTAGCAAGCTATCTCAGATAGCTTAGCTAGCTCCGGAGGATACTGCTGCAATAAGTTAACCGTAGCCAATGTTAATGTGGTCAAACTCCCTTAAAACTAGTGTAATATAAGCTAACTTGCTCAGTTCGTCCACAGTACCTCAGGTAGTCCACACTCAGCATTGCTCTCAAACATGCACATATTTTAACAACATGTGAATGATAGCAATAAAGAAATGAAGATAAAAACAGGGTCATAAAGGGTAGACTGCAACATTTAAAAAAATAACATTCCTGCAATGTTCTAAAAACATATGCTGTAATAAAGGCTTGTTTCACAATGTCAATAGAATGTTGCTCACACAACGTTACCAATTAGACCAAAACTAACGTTTGTGTTAATGTTCCTACAACTAAATATCGAAGTTCTATCTGATAATTCTGTGATTTGAAAATATTGAGCCATTATGTTTTGACCCTCAATAAAGTCAAAGCAGCTACAACTTTTCAACTTTAGATTTTTTCCTTTTAATTAATATTTTGGTGTACATGTATTGTCACATGTATTCATTGGCATGTAAATGACATATTTATAACATTAACAAGTTTTCCCCCAAAAAGTCAGATAAGATAATTCTTATAATTCCAAGGTCTTGAAATGTTGCAGCAAAGTTGTAGGAACATTCATAAATGTTATTTCAAAACGTTCTCCAGAACACCAAGAAAACTTGAACGTTCTTAGATCCAAAACAGTTCCGAGAACTGTTCCATTCAGAAATTGTTCTGCTAACCTTAAAATTGCTAGCTGGGCAAGGTCTTGACCATGCTAAAGAGTCAACCAGCAGAAGAACAAGTCATACTTAGCAAAAATAGCTCTCAAAAAAAATGAAGACTGAAGATGCTCAGAACACTGCTTTTGCTGAAGGCAAGTGTCACGCTTACGAAACCGTATGACACGGCATCTAGCAGGGCAGCGAGGAATACAGGGATAGAGTGGGTCGTCAAGGAAAATGTTTAGAGCCATCGTTTGACCCCAGGTGCCTTATCTGTTGGTGTGATGAAATGTACCCTTTGCCTCCGCATCAGGTTTCCCTCTTTGTGCTTTCTTTGAATAATTTAAAAGACATTGAGGTTACATTTCATCTGTGAGTATGATGCAAATAGAGCGAAATGCAGTTACATGCAAGTAACGGATGTGACCTGGATTGTGCACATACATTCTTAGAGCAGCTTAGAGCTCTGTTGGTCACTACTGCAGACACATAAACACACAAACACTGTTCATCTTCTGCTTCATCCCCCACACAAACAGCCATAGCCACATACACGCACACACATGCATACAGCCCCATCCAGATGGATTCTCCTCACTCTCTTTGTGCAAGGCTGAAATGAGCCACTGGTGAGGGACTCCTGTTATTTGTCATCCTGCAGTTCTCTCTCTCTTACTCTTGCGTTCATTCTCTTCTCTCTCACATCCTTCTTTTTCTTCTCTCTCTATTGCTCTCTCTCTCTCTCTCCACCCCTTCTCTCTGCGCTGCTCTGTTTTCATCACACTTGCTCTCTCCGGCTCCGTTTCTCTCTCCTCCAGCGCTAGGCACTGCGATCATGCCTCATCCTCCTCTCCCTCGCTCTCCCTCACCGCTCTCCTTCACTCCTCTCCTCCGCCTGTCTTTTTTCATTCCCACGGTCCTTCATCAGACGGATGTTTCCGCCAAATCAGCACCGCACTAGCCAAGCTGCATCCCTCTAGTTTCGGACTAGAAGATTTAGACAGAAACCTTGCCGTGACCTCTCTCTTCCTTAGCTCACTTTCTTCAGTGGGAACCTGTTTTGATGGGACACTGCTTTACGATTTAAAGGTTGCTTATTCTACTAACAATCCCATTTCTCTCCTAATCCTGTCTCTCTGTGGATCTCTCACTCCGCGTAAAAAAAAGAGTTTGCAACTGTGCTTTCGCTGAACATCTGCAGCTGTTCCTGCAGGCTTCCGTCTCCCGGACTTGTTTGAGTGCCATTCGTATTGCGGTGGTCGGGGAAACCCCCCTGCTTCACTGTCCTTAGGGGGAGGGGGAGACCCACTGCAGCAGAAAAGATAGAAGGAAAAATAGAGGAAAAGAAGAAGAAGAAGAAAAGAGAGGAACAGATGAAGTGGAGCAGAATCAGAAGTAGACATCATTTGTGAACAGCTCAGTGTCCCTAAAGCGGAGAGAGAGAGTGAAAGTGAGAGAGAGAATCACAGTAAGACACACACAAGAGATGCCGAAGGCAGTATGTATTGCTCTCCGGACTCCTCTGTCACTTTATGAAGACGCCTGTATTCTCTGAGCACGGAAATCTCCAGGACATTCGGTCATCTCAAATTCTTTGTACACACAAAAGGACCGAGCACAGATGATGTTGTACATCACTGCCTTCTACAAAACCTTCAGCCTCTGAGTCATCAGCATCAAGTTTCAGCTCGGACCTGGTAAAGTTCTCGTCAGTTTGAATCCCATACTCCTCCGTCTCATCCCGATTCTGTCCAGGGTTTTGGTCCGGTTCAAGTTTGTTTCTAGCCATGCAGGTGTCCTTTGCATGCACGGATCACGGGCTCAAGGCGCCGCGGAACAATGAGCCAACCAAGCAGAGCACGGCAAGCCCGAAAACAACGAGTGCGGCCCGGGCTCGGTTCCGCACAGTGGCGCTGATTGCCCGCAGCCTGGGATCCTTTACACACCGCCACCACATTTCGCTGAAGGAGTCCACAGGCAAACTCACCGGCATGAAGTACAGGTACGGCACACGTCCATTTTACACCACAGATGCTAAATTCACAGTACAGTGGGAGCACATATAGGGAGCTCTATAGGAATTCATCAGTCATGAGAAATTTGTTAGTGAGGTTTTTACTGCCACATTGACTGAGTGTACTCTGGACATAGAGGGTTCATTTAGCTCTATATTGTGTAAATTGAAGCCTTACAATTGATTACCAAGGTTGCAATTACTGACATGTTTGGTCACACACTTTTATTCTTACTTTTACTTCACTCTGTCACAGAGGCTTTCTTGTCCCTAACTAATCACTCTTTTTTACTTCTGTATCTTCACTAAGCAATATTTACCGGTGTCCTCTGAAAATACTGAAAATGTTTGATTTTAGGTGGTATTGTGCCAAATGCATTCTGAATACAGAGCCTTCCAAAACATAAATTTTCCCCACATTTGCTCCACAATGATAAATATCTATAAAAATCAAAATACACACAAAATACAAATTACTCTTCTTATGGGGTGAAACGCACTGTAAACCATATCATAAATTATTGAACCATAGTAAAATATCACACTTTAGAGATAAACAGTAATCATGCAGAGTCGTAGCTGAAATGCACTGAGTTTAGTACTTGATGTGTCCATGGCAGTGCAAGCCAGTGTGTCAGTTAAGAGGTATTACGCATTCAGGGATGATGACTATGAGATATGAGAGAGAATCCAGACTCCTGATTAAGCAGAAACTGTATGTTCAAACAGGAGAAAAACTAGAAAATGAGAGGGTAAGAAACATTTCATCCATCTGGAACCATTCTGGCAATGGCTTGCAAGTGAGAGAGAGAGAGAGAGAGAGAGAGAGAGAGAGTGGGGGGAACAGAGTGAGGAGGAGGAGTGAACTAATGATTTTTCATGTTGAAATAATTCATTGTGCGTGAGCAATCTGTCAAGTGGAAGCACAACATTACCGTAAGCATACAACTCTTAACAGTTTCCATAACAACGTGGAAGTTCCTGGTTTGCCTCCTCAATCTAAAATATTTGCTCAAATCTTAAATTACAGAGTTTAATTGGTTTACTCTACAATGAATTAACTGTACATCAGTAAATAGTCTGGTTTCTAAGGCTTTTCTTAGAAGTTTACTGCATACGTCTTATTGTGCAAATTTCAATGACCCAACATTCTTAAACAAACACCAACATTGTAATGTTGGCAGTTGACTTTGCATTAGAATGTTCAAGAACTGAGAAGTCAAACAAGCCAGTGTGAATGAAGGGGAACTGTCTAGAAACTTCACAACAACACACACACAACCCAATGTTGGGTTATAGGAAAATATTATCTCTCTCTCTTACTCCCTCTTTAAAGCTGCTGGATGTAAAATATGGGAATGTCGCCTTCTCTGGAAGAAAAAGGCTATTGCGAGTTACTTGAGGAAGAACATTTTGTAAGGTGCGTTCAATGAGAATTCAGGACTCAATGCAAACCACATTCTATGCACTAAATATGAAGCCTAAATAGCAATGACACTATTAGTGTACTGACGTGGCCCAATAAATAATTTATTGTGCACATCACCGTGGCTATCATAGTTACTGAATACCAGAAATTTGGCAGCGGGTCTCTGGCCAAAGCGTCCAAAGCGCCAAGCCACTTTCTTAGATCTGGTGTATCAGTATACTGTATATGTACGCAAACCCTCTAGGATCAGTCAGTTGGTCTAGACTTACATTTCTCACTTAAATACATACATTTTGTATTAGTTTCACTGTAGTTACTGAATGATTCATAGTAGTTACTGAATAACTGGCTAAAATAGCAGATACAGTAAATAACTAAATAATAAGCCAAGAATTTAAGTGGTTATAATTTGTAACCATTTGCACTAAGCTAAATATCTTATATAAGCAAGAAAATTCTACTTGGATTTAAGATAAGTAACCAGCATATTACACATTTGATTTGAACATTGACGTAAGTTTTCTTGGTAATTTAGATCTTCCCTTAATTTAAACCTGCCTTGTTAAAGTATTTTTTATCTGACTTGTATGTCTTTTTTTTCTCATTTGATTAGCACCTCTCCAGCTACTGTTTCTTTATCTGTATAAACTATTGCTGTCACACTGACTATTACAAAACATGGCCCCAATACCACCTAATATAATAACCACCCCATAACTCCAATACAGAGGTTTGTTATCTCACATTTAATTCCACCTGGTCTTTTTGAGTCATATATGACCTCCTCTTCTCTCCATCTATTAATATTTTATTTCTCCTTGACCTTATCCCTGTGGTTGATGCTGTTAACCATGACATAGTTCTCTCCTGTGTTTGTCCTGTGGGAATCGCTGAGCCTGCTCTTGCCTTGCTCATTATTTTACTAGATCACTATTGGCAAACATCTGGCATGTTTCTGTGAAACAAGGTGTTCTCCCGGGATCAGTTATTGGTCCTCTCTTGGTCTTCATCATGAAAATGCTTTTCTGTAGTCAAGTCATTTATGGCCACTAAATCCATCTCTAGTCTCCACTTTTGTAACTACTCTCATAACTCTCCAAATGAGTTGTCTGGTGAAAATTTACACATGTACTTCAATTATTTATTATCAGTAAATAATTTTCTTTGCTCTAACATGCCTGACTTAAGCTTGTAAAAGGCTTCACATTTGCTTGATGATTGCTTGATGTCAGAGCTCAGAAAACAGAAAAATGTACTGCATATGTGGTCTTGAGGACTGGGATTTGAGAATAATTGCTTTCGATGGTGTCAGACACTCTCAGGACTAAGCCAGTTTTGGCACTTGGTGTATCCTTTGATCTAGACATTTATTTTTCCCGAAGCTGAAGTAGTTAAGGACGTAGTTTCCAGCAAAAACTACTTTACAGAAAAAAATAGGCTTGTTCCCCACAATATACCTTAATATAAAATAACCTTCCCTTCAGCTCCCAACTTTCAAGACTGCCTTCGACTCCGAGCTCCGTATCAATTAATTCATCAAAAGCTTATTTTCCCACCTCTGCAACACAAGTTTTATTTTTGACTTAGTTTGATCATTGTTAGAAGATTTGACACAGTCCATAGTCACAAGTAGTCTATTTATCGAAGTCAATTTTAACTCTTGACAAACATTTGATTTTGCTAATGATTATTATGCATTCAGTTTGAGGAGTGAATGCAAAACTGTAGAAAGCAGAGGGAAGATCCAGGAGTGGTATATTAGTCATCAAAAACAAACAAGAGACGGGGGGGTTTGAAAGGTTTTGCGCTGGTGAGCAAAAGGTTCAAATCACAGAACTGCTAATACCCCTTTTTCCACCAACATGGTGCCACTGCTGAACTTTTTTTAATAACTGGCTTGCATTTCCACTGGAAGCATTAGAAAGAGCATCAAAGTAATAACAGCCGTGGTGGGTTTTATAAAATTTCCCTCCAAAGTCAAATCAGTATCTGCACACAGCATAAATATATCACCATAGACAACAATTATGCATGAGACAACATATTTATTTAATCTGTTTTAATTGCTTTTTCCTATTTATTGTGAGTGTGCAGCTGCTCAAAAGAAGCATAGCATTAGCCCGAGCAATATAGCACCGATTTAGTTCATTACAATTGCCAGTAAAATGGCTATTTCCTTATGAGACCAATTGCAATATAAAAAAATTTCAACAATAATCTGCCAAACGCCCGCAATGTTCATGACTTATTTTAATGGCGGTCATAAAGAAACCTTGATTTGTTGTTATGGCAACGAAGCCTCTGACATCACCGGTTCTTGGTTCCAGACCAGCTGCATTTTCGTGCTGAAACCAAATTGATTTTGCAGTGGAAAAGCACGGAAAGGTTACTCATTAGGCACTGGCACCTTAGAATTAAATTCTTCCTTCCTTCCTATCAATTTAATTACATTTCTGTTTAATTATATGTGTAAATTTGAAATGGCTGTCTCTGTGTTTTTTGACACCTCTAGAGCTATATGTATTGGGATTTGGTTTTTTATCTGCAGATGAGCAGTCTCACACACCAAATGTGTGTACGTGAAGGTGTGTGTGTGTGTGTGTGTGTGTGTGTGTGTAGAAGTGTGTAAGTGTGTGCGGCCTGCACTGCTGCTTTTGCCTATCACATAGACACCAACAGGTGCGTGTGGGTGTATGTGTGTGTATTTGTATCCGTATGTGTGGGCACTCATTGTGTTGTTGCAAGCTTTATTAAAGATTAAAAGAAAACGAGAACCGACACAGTCATTTGGTATCCAGATGTTCACAAACACATCGATCATTCTGACAGTTTTCAATTTTGTCTGATCTGTAGGCTGGCGACCTTGTCTTTATTATTACAAACACTTGAGCGTTGCTATTGTTTAGCCTAAAGGTCAAATCAATTTTAAATCATCAGTTCTTTGATTTCTCATCATTGGCTTTTAGCCAATGTGATGTAAATAGTTAATGGAGGCAATATTAAATTCTAAATAAATGCGAGTCGAGTCCAACAATATAAAAAGTCTCCTTTTTGAGCCTCTTTCTTCCTCTTTTATTATTGTATACTTGTGGGTTCATTTCAGGAGGTTTCAATTATGATTGTGCTTTTGTAGGTTAATGGACAGAGACAGAAAATTATTTAAGCAATTTACTGAGTCAGTCACACTTTTACCATTACATTAACATCACTTACTTCATGTGTATACTACTAGTAATGTGACATAGTTTGACCAAGGTTAAAGCAGAACTTGTGAACTTGGTGATTAATTGAAACAGTAGATCTCGCACACCAATGACTGCTTGTGAACTTTTTACATGTTAAATATCTAAATATTTGAATGTAAATAGTAAAACTGCTTTGTTACAATACCTATTGTAAAAATTACTGTAAAAATAAAACTGAAATCAAAATGTTTGAGCCCGACCTCATATGAAATTTATTGGAATTCTAATGAGCAAGAGCCATTTTACTGGTAAATTAAGTTGTAAGAAAAGCTATGACCACTAACCCTGCCCCTTACCTTAACTTTAACCGTTCATAACTTTTCATTCAACCTGGCTTGCGTTAATTCCCACAAATCTCCTATTGTTGAGCCAAGGATGCCAGGATGCCCGTATTTTTTAACATTCTTAGAATGTTACCTTGATGTTCCTAATTTCTTCCATGACGATTTGTGAGTAATTTGTTTTTTTACTTTATTGTGTGATTAGTTTCACATATTTAGACAGCCAGCTTGAAAAAAAAAAAAAGAGAAAACAGCTGCCTACTAGAAATGGGTTGAAGGCCCCAAAACCCTTTGAATCAGTGATGGAACAGATTAACTAATAAACATCATGTGTCTCTTTCTTGCTCCAGACACGAAACTCTCTAAAGGACAAAACACACACACACACACAGAGTACTAAGAGCCATAGGCATCTACTGTCAGCTATCTTAAAACTTGCACAGCAGTGTCAGATTTATGGGCTTAATAAAGGACCAAGAGCAAAACTACTCAACACACACACAAACCAACAAACAATTGTTTGGGAAGCCAAAATCAGTGCAGTCCATGCATGACTATAAACTAATAATGTTCAAATAAACGAATAATGTTAACTATATTATACTTAAAGTCAAACATAAAATATGTCCTTGTGCCTGTAATGACGGTGAATTAGCAGAGATGAAGTAGTTGATTTTTCCACAGTGTACATCATGATTTCTATTATGATTGAATCGTGATGTATTGTGTGAAATGACTGTCACTAAGATATGAGTCAATTTAATGTGCAACTTGGGACAACCTGTCTGTAGTCTTCTATCTAAATCGAATCTATTTATATCCTGCTACACTAATGCCGAAGAAATTAATCTGCATATATTTTTCGTTTTTCCTAGATTTCCTAGATTGACTTTGCCATTACTGTCAGCGTCCCACTCTTTTTCTTATTCTGTTTTTCCATTTAAAAAAAAATTCTCTTTCTCATCCCGTCTCCCACTCTCTTTTTCCCCTCTCTCTCTCTCTCTCTCTCTCTCTCTCTTTCTCTAGCCATGCCACTCCTTCCTTTTCCCCATCCTCTCCTCCAGTTGAACGTAATGTCCTATATTGTGTAGCTTTGCAGCTCTAATCCGTGTGTGTAAAAAGAAAATAGCCTAACCAACACAGCTACATACACACATGACTATGACATCATTTTGGCATCTTCGTCATCTCTGTGCGAGTCAGGCCAACCATTCAGGTCAACTCAGCCTCAGCCGAGCGGCCAGAGTGGTATTCAAGCCACGCCTCAAAAGTGGAAGCTCCAACAGTCTTGGCCTCAGTATTAACCCTGATGTTCTGTTCACTACTTTACCTTCCTCTTGGTCTATGGAACTTCCTGTTTGCATCTCACAAATAATGCTAAATGGTTGGTCATGTCTTCTATGAGTATGATATTCACATTTTTATTCTCATGTAAACAGTGGCGTAACTAGGATCCTATGGGCCCCAGTGCAAAAAAAATTAATGGGCCCCCATCTGAAAATTATTTTCAATTAATAAAAAATGACAATGTAATTTACTTGCTATTTTTATGTCTCAGCCAAGTTGATGCTCTCAAGGCATGCCACTCCACCCTCTCTCACGCCATGTTTATCTATAGAATACGGCTAAGAGGTAAAGGTATGGTACTCACTCAAGTGAAGTTCATTTGACATGCCTTGTGTTATTTTGATAAAATACATATTTTTTATATATTATTTGAGCAGAGTCATTTTGTTCTTTTAAGATTTTAGAAGTATAAATATTGAATATATCATGCTGCAAGTTGCGAAGGATCCGTTTCAAAATGGCTACCATGCAGGAGATGCATTATGAATAAGAGAAAGATAAATTCTCAGTAGGGCTGATTTCCAGGTTGATAAAGTATGTTGTTAAATTATCGGATCTGCTTTATGAGCCATAGATAATTAGATAGATTTATTAAACTTGCGTAAGTACTGACATATAAAGGGCCTAAAGACGTCAAATGGCCGATTACAACACGCCCCCTCACGCTACGGGCCCCAGTGCGATTGCCCCCCTCCCTCCTGCACTGCTGGTAGTTACACCACTGCATATAAATGACATCTTGGGGATTTCAGAAAAAGTGAATGTGTTGTTCTTAAATATTAGATTAACAACAAAATGTTGGACAAAAGCACTTTTTTGTTTCATATTTACAAAGGGCAGTCATTTTTTAAAACATTTTAATTTAACCATTTGATCATAATCTCTGTAATATAAATATAATACAACAGAAAGAAATATTTTCCATTTTCATTGCAGATATTTCATGTTGCGAAAATAATTTTGAGTTTTTTTCCACTGTTAATAAAGTTTTAGAATGGGTCTTTTGACAAACAGAACATAATGGTTAATCATATTAGATAGATGGATAGATGGATAGGTGGATATATGGATGGATGGATGGATGGATGTATGGATGGATGTATTTTATTGATCCCCAAGGGGAAACATTGGCACTAAAGTAGCCGAACAAAACACAAGACTTTAAATACACAGAATAAATATATCTAATTTCACATACTACACATATTTACACGTACACACAGTGCAAAGACGTCAGTGCAGAGACACAGCATCACAACATCGACTGAAACATTCACCTTCACACACAGTTTTGTGTGACGGAACATTCACAAGTGTGCAAAATGGATGGTGTTTGCATGTGGGTAAATTATTGTATAATAAGATAGGATTGTGTCCTATTATTTGTCCTGAGAAACAGGGGGCATGATAGCATGCTGGGAGGAGACATTGTGGAGTCTGATGGCAGTGGGAAGAAAAGATTCCCAATCGCGCTTCCTTGAGCACCTTGGTGGAATGAGCCAGTGGCTAAAGGTGCTCCTGGATATCATGCATCAGGAGGGGATGGGCAGAATTATTCAGAATGTTCTCCAAAACTGCTACCATCCTCTTCCCTGTGATGGTGCTGGTCTTCCTGACCAGTTTATTGAGGCGCTTGGCTTGGCAGTGACGCTGCCCCCCCAGCAGACCACAGCATAGAAAAGAACACTGGCCACAATAGATTAGTAGAAGAGCTCCAGTAACCTGCTGCACACATTGGAAGACCTGAGCATCCTAAGAAAGAAGAGCCTGCTCTGGCCTTTCCTGTACAGCACCTCTGTGTTGTCTGTCCAGTCCAGTCTATTGTTCAGGTAGACCCCCAGGTATTTGTAGCACTGCACCATCTCTACATCCTCCCCCTGGGTGACTGGTGACTGGTTTAGTGGGCCCTCTAACATGCCCGGGAATCCACCACCAGTTCCTTTGTCTTGCTGATGTTAAGCTGCAGGCGGTTTTCGCTGCACCACAAGACAAAGTTCTCCACCAGCCTTCTGTACTCTGACTCATCTCCATTGTGAATGCACCCTACAATAGAGGAGTCAGGGAACTCCTGCAGTAGGCAGCTGCTCGAGGCAGCGCCAGAAGTTCACGATTTCTATTGGTCTAGTAATTGACTCATTCATGAATTATTTCTTTAGCCTGACACATGACAACCAAATTGCGAAGGCAAATTTAAGCAAAAAATTTAAGATACACAAATTCTCAAACACATATACACACACTCTAATTAGATACTTGTTCACCTCTTGATTAGGGCTCTGATCTGGGACACAGACACACACACGACTCCTTTCTCTCCAGTAGTCATGTAGGCCTGCTCTCATTCCCATGGGTCTCCTGAACTCGTTGCCTATTCCGTTTAACAGAGGGCATCTGTTCTACACACTGTTCTACACACCTACACACACACACACACACACACACACACAGTCTGTTGGTCTGTCTACAGAAATCACTGGGCGATCTAAGAAGTCCACAGAATGTGTGACCCACATAGAAGAGTTTTGTTGCGGCAGTACCAGAAATACTGACGCTTCAGCATCTGGCTGTTGTATGAATGACAAGTAAAACTCGCGAAATCACAGCTCGTTTCAAACACCCACCAAATGTGACCCACTTTAGCAAGAACTCCATCAAAACACTCGTTACCACATGCAGTCTTCAATACAGTCGTGTTTGAGGGTCCAGTTGCGGACTGTCGCATTAACCATGTTACGAAATGCTGAAGTTTTGTCAATATTCCTGAAAGAATGAAATTTATTTCAAATGAGCTTTGCATTGATTCACCTTGATGTCATCAACATGTCAACCTGGTGTTGATGCAGATGCTGTTCTCCAACTTGGTGCTAATTTTGGCGTATCCTTGTTACCAGCATCCCTAAAACTGTCAGAGTAGCATTACATTCATTGTTGATGGATTAGGATGAGTTTCTTACAAAGATAACAACACCTGCAGGATTCATACCAAACTGGTCTGTGAGATCTGTCCTCATATAAAATCCCATAAATCTAAAAATGTACTTTAATGGTGGACATGCACATTTATCTTTGACAATAATTCCATTTTAGTGTAAATAGAGGGAGTGTAATAGAATGGAACTTTGCAAAATATATACAAAAAAATAATTAAGAAATTAAGAAACAGGTACAGAGATAGGCCATTACACAAAGAAAGCCACAGCTCATGCAACACTGCACAGATGTAATAATTATCAAATTAACAAAATAGTTAGGTTTTCTTTTTTCTCTTTTACAAGATTTTAGTTAATTTAATTTTTATTTTTTATTTATACAGAAAGCCCACAAGGTCTATTTTACAACTAGACCAGTTTAACAGTTAATTGCTTTATTTGTGATAATATTGTTCAAATATAGCAAATAACCACTGCTATAGTGTCTTTTCTCCTTAAGACTCATTTCTTCACCTCTCTGTCCCTTGGCCATAAATCATTCACAGCAATGCCATGCATCTATTACTCACTTTTGATAATGTAAAAAGCACCTGCAAATTTGTTAACTTGCACCGAAGTGAGGTTTAGTTGTTGCTCTTATTGTACTATTGCACTTTGAAATTACTTTCAAATACCCGCGATATATACAGGTGAAGATTTGTACAGTTAAAAAAATCTGCGCAATGGTGTTACCTTTAGATTATCGTTCAGATTATAATATCAGCGTTATATACAGTTAAATGTAAGGATGCAGCTGGTCACAGAGGAGAGATGTAGAAAGAGATGTCCTTGTTTATGAGTATATGGATAATTATTCTAAGCCGATTCTATGCAATGAATGCAACATGCTTTGTATAAATGTGTTGCTGCTTCAGAATATGGTTTCTTTCTCTTTCTTGCATCTCTGTATAGTCATCTCTGTATGTCACTTGTGCTGATGGTATAACCTATTTGTGGCCTTGTTCACACCTTGCATGGGCAGTCTTCTATGATGTGGTCTCACTGAAGTCTACAGTCTACGACATTGAAAAACTTAGCAACAAATATGTCAGACACAGAGTTTAAAAACCTTTTCTTTGTGAGGTTTCATAACTGTAAGGGTCAATTTATTTATCCTAAGGGTACCACTGACACAAATGTACCACCAACTGTTTAATATCCTTCCCACAGATAATAATGAAAGCCATTTTTTTTGTGATTGAAAAAGTCAATGCCTAAGGGGGAAACAGCTATATATTACATTACAAAAGGTGTAACTCTATTTTCTCCCTGAGCATGCAGCATAAGTAGCTAAAGCTCACAAAGCCACTGGTTACACATGAGTGTTCAAGTCTACATAAGTCAGGTGTAATGGCATAGCAGTCAATCAGAAGCACTAACTGCTCAAATGACTATTGCTTGGAAAAAAAACCCACCATACATGAATTCAAGAGCCACTGAATAGCTCAAATCTGTTCAGGAAAATATACAGGGAAAAAAGACAAAAGCTTCCATTCCCTTCACCAGGGTTACATGACAAGTTTTTAACTGTTAGTTTCATAATATTAATGGACAGAGACGTGTGAACATGCAGGGTGCGTCATGCAGCCTGCTGCCTTTAGCAGGTGGCAGCTCAGTTACAACATGGGTGGTGTGAATTTGGATGAACATACCACAAAAAAAGAAAAACAACAAGGGCTCAATGTCTCAAAAAATAGGGGAAAAAAAGCATGAAATAAGTTATTTCAAAAACAGTTAAGGTCTATGTTCAAATTATGAAGCGTCTCGGGGGTGCCAAGACTGCGTAAGCCTGCCTAGGCCTATTAGTCTGAATATTACACTGAAGATTGTACAACAGTTTATAAAGCATTTAATAAAAGCACACTATTTCTTGTCAAATATGACAGTGAGTTACTACAAAATATGTAAATTGTAACACAATGAATCCGGGTGGGATGACCCAGGGGTTCCGGTATAATTCGAACCCTGGTTAAGATAAATCTGCTCAAAATAGGAAAAAGTTCCTAGAAAAAGGCTGAAAAACCTCACCAGATACATTTTTACACTCAACTTGTCTTACTAATATTTACTGCTCCAATGAACTGTTACCTGTTTTTCTTACACGGCAAAGTCGATGAATGTGAATTCAACCATTCTGTGCCACTACATCTTCAATAACACTTTTCCTGTTTACTTTTTGCAGGAATCTTGGGAAATCAGGATTGCGAGTATCATGTTTGGGGCTTGGTGAGTCTTTAGCCAGTAATAACACCATCATAAGAGTCTGACTGTGAGCTTGAGCTCTTTATTTTCCTGTTCACAGCAGAGAGCTTCTCTCTCTCTTTCTGTATTTCCCCACTCTCCCTCCAAGTGTTCCATTAATCAATGGCTTGATATACGTATATAATGAATAAATTATGAGCCAGTTTGTATTTGGAAAGCAACAAAACAAAAATTTTAATAATCCTATTAGTTGAGCTAGGACTCTCATTTGAGTACAAAAAGCAACCGTTTCATGAATGAAGTCCCTTCTCCTGTTTCAACGAGTCAGGCTTCAATCAACAGCATTTATTGTGTCTGGAGCATTGCATAATTCAGTGGCTTAACTGGCATCTGCTCAGCTAATCCTCCTAATTTGTCTCATATTAATGTTTCATTTATAACCCATGAGAGACACAAAATGCTTTGCAGTATTTAGCTCACACAGCTAAGACACAGCAGGGCTGAAAAGAGTTGACAGCAAAAATGGTTTTCTTAGTCACATTGAACTCCAGTCATACAACCCCGATGAAATAACAGTTGCTCAGCTCCCTGCATGGAGAATAAAAGCTTTAAAATACAGTAACTTCCTTTTGAAGAGAATGTGATATAGGGTGAAAAAACACTACAGGAGTCTCTCTGTTTTCACAGATTGTTTAACAGGATGGTCTCCTCCCTGTTTCTGTTTCTCTAATGCAAGGACTTCTAGAATGTTCTTCATTATTTGGAGTCCTTGAGCATTTTCCCAACATCTTGATAATCTGTGATTGCCCCTGTGGGCAGTTGTTTTACTCTGTATTTTTTCTTTCTACTATGTTTTCCCGATGGTTTTTTTTTTTTTTTACTTCTACCACAGGCAGGTTTGTAGGGATTGTTTTGCCTCTTTCTATGATTTTTCTTTATTTAAAAACTTTGATAAAATGCTTTAAAAAAGCTGTAGAAGTCAAGCAGGATTGATTTTCACACAAGCAATTACAAACTGTAAGACACATGTCACACGCACACGCCTCTCACCCTCTGTTTGGGATTCCATGTCTCGTGATGTGATTGCTCGCCCCCCCCCGGTCGCAGCTCAGAAGCGCAACCACAGAAGCGGCCCAGCTCAGACCCAGTCTGGATTACGAGCCTCCCAGGAGCGGAGGAGGAAATTTTTTTTGGGGGGGGGGGCTGATGATGACGGCCGCCGAGGTCGTCCCGGACGCTGCAGGAGGCGTATCCGAATTCCCTGACTCCGCAGGAGGTGTGTCCCAGGCCCCAGATGCCTTAGAAAGTGTGTTCCAGTTCCCTGACACCGCAGAGGACATCATCGCTCCACCCCCGGGCTTCGGGGACAGCGACGCCGCTCTGCCTCCAGCCCTCGCTCCTCCGCACGCCTGTGTGGCCAAGGTCGTCGCTCCGCTCCCCATCTGCGCCGGGGGGGATGGTCGGTCCCCCGTACGATGCTGGCCTCCGAGCACTCACCCGGACATGGACGTTGGGCCCACAGGCCCGGGACCCCGCTTTTGGGTGCAGAGGAGCGCGGCAGGAGCTGCGCGTTAGGGGGGGGGTTATGTCACGCCACGCTGTTTGGAATTCCCTCTCTCATGATGTGATTGTTCCCACCTGCGTGTCATTTGTCAGTAATTAGTAAGTGTTTAAGAAGCCCTCCTGTTCCCATCCAGTTTGTTCCTGAATGTTCGATGGCACGTGTATATGTCTGTAGTGCTCTGTGTATGTTAGTGTTCAAATGAATATATGTTCAAACGGCTTTGCGCTTGTGTCCGCCTCTCCGCCGCTGCAACGTGACATCTTGTTGCAGGATTTATACACATTTCATTTTTAACTCATTAAAAAATTAGATAAATGGAGATAAATGGTAAAATAGAGGTACATTTTTCTTTTTCCATTCAAAAATCATAGGGAATGCAAACTTTTGCATGAAAATGTAACTCACAGAATTATCAAAACTGAGAAGAATGATCAAACATCAGAAAAGCAGTTCAATGCCTTTTTCTTTCTTTAAATTCTTGAATTACTATAGAGGGCTGTGGTAGTTCATTGGTTAAGGACCTGAACCTGTGATCAGAAGATCATGAGTCCACTTCCCAGGACCAGCAGGGTTTTACGGGGAGTGAGCCTGTAGCCGGAGGGATCTCAGGTCCACTTTCCTGTCCTTCCTTGGGTGGGTTCTTGAGCAAGACCTTTACCCTAACTGTCCCTTGAGAAGGGGCTGGATTTGTGAAGGGGGAAAACATCCTATCTAGCAATACAATGGCCAAGCCTGTTTATTGGTCCAATAAAAATCATGTAGGCTACACACAACTAATGTCCAGGTTTCTAACCTGCTTCTTAAGATTCTCCTTTTTAGCAGACAAATATAACTCAGTCAACAGTTTGGCGTGCATGTGTGAAATATTGCTTTGTTACTACAATACAAATCTCAAAGCCATCATGATAACTAAAGATACGGGTCATTTGGCATCGTAACACATCGTAGCATCAATATCCTAGCAACACACGCCAATCCTCGGCGTGAGCTAACATTTACAGTGACATTGACAGGCTAAAGAGCTCCTTCAGGACAGAACGTTGACCATCCAGATGAGTGCAAACGTTTGTGCCCCCTCTTTCCCGCCCCTGGGTTTCTGGGTAGAAAAGTGAACCTAACTAATGTAAAACTCTCATTACATGTATTATCATTTTAAAGTAGGGGTGTGCAAACTTTTGTACTTAACTGCATATGCTACACTACAACAAAAAATACCCCTTAACAGACGGCTTTTTTATTTGACAGGTTGCTAGTTGATGCAAACTTCAACAAACTGCAAGAAACCCTTCGTCTTTTTAATAAATCACCTTTCGCTAGCTAGAAATATTATTGCTACACGATGACACAATGAATGGAGATGGTTGAGCAAAGCCATTATCCCCACCACCTGAGGTCAGATGTCCGATTCGACACAACAGTTACGCAATCAGAGGACAGATTAATGATGTTATTGCCCTACAAAGGAAACAATGTCCTTGGTACTGCTTTTCCCTGTTGCTTAGTTACATGGTTACATAGACTACATGTAAAAGACTTTTAAAAATTATGAAATGAAAAGTTCTTGAACATAAAAAAATAATATAAAGAGCAGTAAACAGAGGAAAACTAAAACAAATCAATTTTTGGTGTGGGCAGCCTTTGCCTTTTAAAACCGCATCAATTCTCTTAGGCAAACTTTCGTGCAATTTTATAAGGAAATCGGCTGGTAGGTTGTTCCAAGAATCTTGGAGAACTTGCCACAGTTCTTCTGCAGA
>JAOUQW010000021.1:7410759-7422604 GCA_028565825.1 Olivaichthys viedmensis
GGATATGCGAAGAATCAATTTCACTGTACTTGTATATGTATATGTGACAATAAAGGAGCATTCAATTCAATTCAATTACTTGTAGGTGATGGTAGAACAAAGCCGCCAGTAGTGATGAAGGATGTTCCCATATCCTCCCTTTCCGGTTCTCCTTGCCGTTGCCGAGCTTCAGTTCCACCTCTGGCTCACCTGGAGAGCTCGCAGGTCGAGTGTCTGCTCTCACAAAGTCCGTGGCTTGGGAAGAAGGGGCTCAAGCTCATCCACAGCCCTGATAAGGCCACCGTCACTGTGGACCGCACCACAGCAGAGGTATAGTAACGCCATTCTGAAAGTCTAATAAATGGAGATGGCACCGATCCGATATCAAGTATCACTATCGGGCCGATATCAGCAGGAAATGCTGGAATGGATATTGGAGGGTGGAAAAAGAAACGATCCGACTCGATTCTGTAACAAATCTAGCCTTATACGGGATGTTTTATTTATTTGGGGGGGGGGTTAAACAGGAAACTGTTTTATTTATGATTTTATCATATTTGGCATGAATAAGTATTATACTGGAATTACACAGTTCTTTTATTTTAAATTGTCTAATTTTGCAAACATTAGCACTGATTTATTTTTGTGCCATCTCTACTAATGAATCATAATATCCTTAATTGAAACGCTAACCTTTTAAATTGTAGTAGAGTTGCACCAGAGTTCAGATGATTGAGAGCTAATGCATTTGTGATAATGATTAAGTTATATGATTAATGTTGGTTTTGGAAGCATACAGTAGTGTGATGCAAGACTGTCAATGTTAAGGCGTGTGTGTCTTGTAGGTGGTGGACGTAAACAAGCAAGCCTGCAAGCTCTTTGAGTACACACGCAGTGATCTGATTGGGCGAACATTGACCACTCTCCTGAAGACCAGTCGGATAACTGAGGATGTCTTGGGGGAGGAAAATCTGGACTCTGCAGGCAATTTGATCACTGTACTCGGAAAAGTGGTATGAACACTTATGAGCTTGAGGCGAAGCGCAGTTGTGCCGCCTACCGATAGACAATGCACAAACGCAAACAGCCCTCCATGCACACTTACAAGACTCAGACACATTGCCTATTTTGTAGTCCATTTAACGTGTGTGGAAAGTGCACGAGACACATCTCGTCATAATCACTTTAATAACCCGGATCCAAACACTGGCACCACGACTGTACAGAGCTGTTAACTAGATAAACCCCATTTCAGCTCCCAAAACCAAACGACCATGGACACATTGATCTGGGTTATAAGAGACACTTGCACCATGCATTTTTAATTTTCATAATCTCTCAGCTCGGTTCTTACTCAATAGTGTGCTGCTTTCACTCCAACTTGGAGATGTAATTTCCTGCTCTGTTCTCTTTTGCAGGTAAATGCAGTGAGTAAAACAGGCTTGGAGTTTCCCGTGTCTGTGTGGATGTGGTCACATGACCACCAAACCTGCATACTGCTTTTTGAGAGAGTGGAGAGGATTTCAGCCCACTTCTCCTTCTCTAAAGAGGTCAGGTTTTTTTATGTTTGTGAAGTTCATATTTCCTGTTCATTTTGGTTCAAAGCTGCTGGAATGAATGCTGAGACATCACGTTACTGGGTCCACAAAAACGACATGTCTTATCACATAGCTTACCACACCGAATTTCAACGACATAAAGATTTTGTCTGTGCCTTGTGCGCTGGCCCTTTAGGACTCCTATTGGGAGCTACTGACTTAGAACTTTTAACTGTAGGGGTGGACAATATGACAAAAATAGCTTTTCAAGGCATTTGAAGACATTTTCACAATGCACAATATTTTTTTTTTTTTTTTTTTTTAAATAAATCTTTTTCTTTTTTTAATAAATCTTTTTTTTTTTAAATATTATATTTTAGTGGTGAGTGAATGCTCCGACCATAACTGTGTTGCTTTAGGGTGGGATTCTCAGCTGTGACTCCACCTTTGCTCATCTCCACGGTTACTGTAATGCTGAGGAGTTGACGGGGCTCTCAATCACTTTTCTGATGCCGTCGCTGCATGTTCCACTGCACTGCAGAACCATACCAAAGGTCTGGAGCACTTTACTCAAACATAACCTGATTTTTGTGGTTAATGCCTGTTGCTTGGTGTGTGTGTGCTAATGAGTATCCTTTGTTGTACTTCATTTCACAACCTTCATTGTTATAGATGGGTAGAATTACTAACAGATTATAAATAGTCATTAAAGTGTGCAGGGTTAATTTGGTGTTAGAATTGTAGAATGAGTTGATTGTAGAAGCCAAGCGCAAATTTCAAAGTAATACTATTTTAGGAGCAGGACCCTGAATGTGTAACTGCTTGCTTTTGTTGTGTATATGGTCTGAATGACTAAATACATGTGTCCTCCCTTAGATGATGCGTGTGCAGAGGGTATGTGGGCAGGGCAGGAGCGGAACAGAGCTGCGTGGGTGTGTGCGGCTGCGAGCTGCTGTATCCTGTGGGAGGCCGTCAATCCGGATAAACAAATCAGCCAGCGCTGAATCCGGTGAAAATTCACATGCCGAACTCAGCGATGCTGGACCAGGTCTATTTTTCTGCTTTTCATTCATTACGGACTGAATTTCAGCCTGGTAGTGGACTAACTTACATGGTGCCCTTTTAATTCCCCTTTTAGTCTCTATCAGTGTTTTCCAACTGCAGTCCCAGAGTCACGGCATAGATTTATGTTTTCCTCACTCTAAAACACCGGAGTCATATCATTTGGCAAACTATCAAGCTTTTCATGAGCAGTCCCCAGACTGCAGTTTGGACTGATATATGTCTGTAGGCTTTATCAGCATTGGTTTAAACCCCTTACCTAATGCACCAGATTTGGCTAAAATTAAGGGTGGAACTAAGTGCAACTCCTTGTGCAAATACATCACGCCTATCAGTTCTGTTGCTCTTCAGGTGGTAAAGATGGCACCGGTGATGGCATGTGCTCGTCTGTCCCAGATGTGGTTTATTCCGGGTCACTTTGGACATTTGTTCCTACCAGCAGCCTTCTGACTCTCCACCCCAATGGCACTATTAAAAGCATCAGCAGAATCTACTGCCCCCTGCTGGTGGGATATAGCGTGACCGAGCTTCTAGGCAAGGTACTGCACTAATATATGCTTACTGTTTCTTTCAGATGAGGCTTGAATTTAGTTTATAAAGGTGCTATTGAATGAAGAATTTATGCAAATTTGCGCAATTGGTTATCTTATCATAGTAATTTTGTTTAGTTCTAAAGCATTTCTTAAGTGTGCAACTAGGAAATTGGTAACTAGATAGAGTTCTGCATATAGTTTTGATCCCGTGTGTGTGTGTGTGTGTGTGTAGAAGATCACCTTCCTGATACCAGCCTTTTATGAAGGGATGTGTGCCTTTGACAGAAGCCCCAGTCCTGTATCTCATCAGGACGGTAACTCTGCATCCAGCTCTTCTAGAAGCCACACAGGTGTGTGTATACCCTTCTGATGAAACCTTTACCAGAATCCTCCAGTTCACACTGGTGACATAGTTATCACTTCATTATTATGTCCCTCATTAGCTGAATTGGATGTGTTAGTGTTTGAAAGTCTAATTTTCTAAAATTAAAATAATAATGTTTTCTTTTTTTTACGCGTCGAACACTGAATAGGAGCTAAACGCAGGTAGGAGCCAAAGTTGTGAGAGTGGAGAATTCGGGGAACGATGTACATTCCGTGCCATAGGATTTGTCCGAGAGCCAAATATTTGTGTTTGTCGCTTTACTACATCAACTAACTTGTTTAGAATTGAGAAAATCATATGTCGCTGGTGTCCCTGCCGTCATGTCGCATGTCGCTGTCACCGGAGTCTCAAAATCACATAAGAAATTAATGGTCATTTGTCATCTGTTGGCGTAAACGCCGGATTAGCGGTACATGCTAATTAAAGTACCGCTAATGCAGAAGTAATTTCCGTCGTTCTCTTATTCTCTTCCTTTTTCTTTCTCTCGTCTACCCAGACTCATGTAGATGCTCTAATGGTGGTGGAGGCGGTGTTTTAAGCCCATCTGCTTATACTGCCTCAGCAAAGAAGGATTGGCAAGACGCATGTAGTGAGTGCTTTTCTTTGTGTGTACGGTCACACTTTCACTGCCATGGAGATGCAATTATGGACCATCATTTCTTATTCACTGATGGTGGCATATGCGTGTACTTCAGAGTGCACTGGATCTGCTGTTATGTACGTGCTAATTTATAGCCTTGACTCTCTTTACCTTCATAGTGCTTTTAACCTAAATAGAAATTTGGTGCTTATGAAAGTCTTTTTAACATGCCCCACAGGCTACAGGTAATTTTATCTCAATTTACAAGGCTGTTCTGCTTAAGATGACTGTATAAATGGGCCTTTGTGTGTGCGTGTATGTTAAGATCCCAAGACCGTGCTGGCCGGAGACAGTATGATGATTTACCAAGGCCTGAAGAGGAGAGGAGGTGCTGGGAAAGGGAGGAGGGCCTGGGCTAAGCTGGAGCCTCAGGCCAGTGCTCCCTCTGTAATTCCAGCTCCTGCAGTCTCCCCCATGCCTGTGGACAGGTGAGCTAACCTCTGCTTCCAATGTATACAATTTATATGGAGGAATGACAATATTGCTTTGAGCACTGGTAAATATCTTAAGCTGAGTTCACATTACACAATTTTTCCCCCTTATTATAGCCACGATTCATGATTTTCACAGTCCGTGCTGGACAGCCCTAGTCTGTAGATTTTGGGGGCAGTTAGAGTTGGCACAGAAAGTCGAGAAGTGTGTAAAGGATGGACTCTTATTTCTTGCCTTCCTATATAGTTTCAGGCAGGTTCGAGTATATTAAATAATTTTTTCTGTACATAGTGTGGTAGTGTGCGCTAGTCAACGACTCGAATCTGAATAGATCCCATCAATAGCCAATGAAAATGTGAGGGAGAGAAAAGAGAAACACAAGAAGTGGATAAACTACAACAGCAGAGAGCTCTTCGTAGCTCTTCGTGAGAGCACAAGTGCTTCTACAACATAAATTTGAAGAACTACCACAACTTTGTGGCCAAGTAAAAAAGCTTGCAATTATCGAAGCCTTAAACCAATCGGATGAGGCCTCCAATGTGATCACTGTCTTCTAGTAGTGCGAAAACAAGTGTTTGTGTGTATTTAGTATGTTTAGTTCGGTACAGCAACAACTTACAAGTTGGATAATATGTGAATTAAAGTTTAATGCATGTTCCCTCATTTTAGTCGCCATGAAAATCTCTACAGAAATCAGACGGGAAGTGTGCGATGGCCAGTCTTTTCATAATCCGTTAGGATTTTAAAAGTTGTATCCAAAGCGTCACTTGCTAATAAAGATCAGATTATACATAGTTTACTGTCAGACCCCAGTCAGGGAAGGTGACCATTTGTTTTCTGTCATTTAACCCATGTGATTCACTGTAGTTTTTAGTTTTTGAGCACTAAACAGCTGCAGTGCTCTGGTTCCCCGGTGTCTAGGTTTGGTGCTACTGGCCTAGTACTCTACCGATTATGATTTTTCCATACAGTTTGGAGACCACTACAGAGCTGTGCCAGGAAGCGGCTGCAGTAGTAGCCCAGTGTGACAAGTCTGTCCCGGCCGATTCCACCACCACCCTGCTGCGCACCTTTGCTTTGCTCGAGTCCCTTGATCACTCGGACTCCAGCTTTGAGGTGATCTCGCTTGGCAGTCGCTCATCTTCAGGATTCTGTGAGAAGTGGGCGGGGCCTGAGAAACCAGACGACACTCAACACGAAGTGGATTCAAGCAGCTGCTTCCTGGACCTGGACGCTAACGGTGATGCAATCGCCCTCGCCATCGGAGAGCTGGAGCTGAGCGAGTGTGACACAGCCGAGCTCCTGCGCACGCCATCTCCCTGTGTGGTGGAGTCTGAGCCTGAGATTGAGCCCCCAGACTCCCCAAAACACGCACTCCCTGAACAGGAATGTCTAGGTGGGTGTGTCTGCCCCCAACAAAAAGAGTTTTTGTCTTCAGAGAGGAATCCAGACCACTGGAACCCTGAGTTGAGAGTTTTGGAACAGTGGACTCCGTTTTCAGAGCTCTGTAAAAGTGGGATGCTGTTATCAGGTGACACACCAGCAACCTCCACCCCAAAAAAGCCACTGTCCACCCCTTGTACCCCGCTCTCTCCGCTTGCCCTGATACAGGAGGGCAGATTTCGAGCCAACTGCTATCACCGAGATGGAACTCCTATTGGTATGGAACTCTTTTCAAACGATTGTCTTTATCCTTCAGTGGAATAGTGGTGTTGATTTTTTTTTTTAAACTTTAGCACAATGTTGAATGATATCTTTTCTTTCTTTTTTTTTCTTGTGGATTCTGTTGTGAGGGTAGGGATTTGTAGATAGCTTCACGTAGTAATTAGTGTTTTTATAAAAAATTGTGGAATAGTTTTGTTGATCAAAAAATCAATACATCATTTAGCATTGTAGTAAGTTTTGTAGTGTGGATTTTGTTGCAAGGGTAGGGATTTTTAGATTTATGCAGTAATGTGTGTTATAATAAATGGATGATATGTCTTTTGGAATTTGTTGACACCTGCAGTAAGACAAATATTTTGTACATGCTGGTTATTCTATTCTATTCTATTATACTTGCTGTTAACTACACATGCGTGTACGCAAGATGGCCGCCGCACGTATCCTGTGTTCATTCGGCCCGTGCCAAACAATTAACGCAACGCATGCGTGTGGTGCAATACCAGCGTAAACAGTGAGGGCAGTATAGTGATGCAACGCGCCGATCAGTAGGAAGAGAGACGTATCCTTTCCGTTGTCATGACCAGATATGGCGCAGCTGCCGCTGTTTCTGTCGTTTTCTCAAGATACACATTATCATAGTCTCCTCCCATCTTCACTGTTTACTTTTTTTGTGCAAAATCAGAGGAAGTGGGGAAAATAAGGTATTCCAGTGCTGGTGCAGTCCGTTTCAGCTCTGACCTGCCACCTAGTGGACAGTTTTTAATCCTCCAGATGTACGAAAAGTATGCAAGCTGCGACGTCCGCACGCGTACACGTAGTCACGCGGCAAGTATAACCCCCGCCTAATTCTTACTGTCTTAACCATATATTCCAAGTCATTTATTTATCCCCTTATAAGAGATCTATTAATCACAACAAGGCCTCCACACTGGGGTTGGAGCAGTATAAACCCTTCAGTGTCTATTTCTTTAATCACATTTGAATTGAACAGACATTAATAGCTAACTAGCATGTGCTTGATTTGTGCCTGTATCTGATCTCTGGCTATGAGTCTGATCTCTGGCTGTATGCTTTGTCATATAGAGGTGCAGTGTGATGTGCGCAAGGCTGCTCTCTCCAGTGGATCCTCTCTGTTCTGTGTGTGGCTGAGTGGGAGCCATCTCCTCCTCCACCAGCAGGAGACGCTGCAGAGCACACAGACCTCTACAGCAGAGTCTTCCGTTCAGGACCGCTCAGCCTGCAGCCTGCAAGAGGTGAGGCCAAAACATAAACTTATAAAAGCGTTGCATTCAATGTTATTTATTTAGCTAAACTATTTTTTTTTTTCATTTGTTTAATTCTACGTCTAATTATTTCTCAATTTATGTAGTTCTTCGTAATTATTTATAACAGCTGTAAACTTTTGTAATTGTTTGTGAATTGTGAACTGAAAGCATTTCCTCTAATTTAATGCCCCAGAGTTTGATTTTTGACTACAGCAAAAAACTGAAACATTTTGTCTAACCCAAGGATTGGGCTTGAGAACCGTTGCCCTCATTTTTGCCTTTTTAAAATTTTATTTATTTATATTCAGGCGATCAGCGAAGCAGACCATGGCAAGGGACTGCGCTCCTCCATGGACCTGGAGCATTCCAGAGCGTGTGATGGTCAGTTTGAGGAAGACTACCATCCACTGCGCCCCATAGGGAAGGGAGCCTTCGGCGTCGTCTGGCTTGCCTCACGACGTCACAATGGACAGGAGGTCAGAAACTTTACGGCAACATTAACACCTGGTACTAACGCGCGTCTCGAGTGATCGGATCACAAGTGGTCAGCCGAGACGCATACCGTTTACACTTGGTATTAACATCCGTCTCGAATGCATCTCGGATGACCACTTGTAAGTAGTTATGAAATCTGAACACAAGTAGTCAACCACTTGTGATCCGATCACTCGAGACGCGTGCTAGTACCAGGTGTAAACGGGGCCTAACCGACTTCAAACTTCAGAACTGAATGACAAACTCTTAAATACGCTAGCCTTTGTTTTAGAGCATGGTATCAATCTCTAAATCTGTAGAAGTGACTTTTAGGGTGTTCTCTTTTTTTTTTTTACTTTAGCTGTTTTTATCAGTGCCTGTCCTCACGGGCTGGCCAAAAAAACCTGTTTCTCTGCCTTGTCTATTTATTTTTCCTACTTTACCTCAGCTTGATGTTCTATCATTTGTTTTCTCTCTGTCTCTTAGGTGGTGGTAAAGTTTATCAGGAAGAGCAGGGTGGTGAGGGAGTGTTGGGTGGAAGACCCTGAGCTGGGTCAGGTCACTCAGGAGGTGGCCATACTTGCTCGACTGCACCACCCCAACATCGTCAAGGTACACACAAAGTTTTTCAGTTATACACCATAAATTGTTTGGGGGTTTTTTTTCTGAACAATGATTGGTATAAACTGTAATTTTACAGTGAACCTTTTGATGATCAGTCAGTGTTTGACCAAGTGAGAGTGACTGAATGCTTATTTTCACTCACTCCTTGTACTTTATTTCTGTGTATGGTGCGAGGACCTTTTTAGCAATTCTTCTCTTATTTTATCATGAAAGTATGATGTGAACACTTGATGCCCTCTCTACCCCCAGCTGACCATGTAAAAATCCCTAACTCTACTGCTGGAGCCATGTTTCACCTGTTTTGTCTTTGCAAAGGTATTGGAGGTGTTTGAGAACGAGAACTTCTTTCAAATGGTGATGGAGAAGCACGGAGACGGCCTCGACTTGTTTGAGTTCATTGACATGCAACCCAGACTGGACGAGCCATTGGCTAGCTACATCTTCCGACAGGTGTGTGTGTGTGTGTGAGCTGGCGAATGAAAGTACACAAGAACAGAAAGCAGTACGATGATTTAGCAAATTAAACATCGTATTAGAAGGGCAAAAAAAAAAAACTTTTTGAAATATTTGAGTTCCACCCAGTAGTCACTAGTTTTGATCGACCTGATCATTGTTAAACCAGCACATGCTGTCTATAATCTAAAAGGTGTGTGTTTGTGTTGCAGTTGGTGTCAGCAGTAACCTACCTGCATGGGAAAGGCATATTGCACAGGGACATTAAAGACGAGAACATCATCATAGACACAGAGTTTCACATCAGACTGATTGATTTCGGCTCTGCGACCCTGTTGGAGCCAGGCAAGCTCTTCCACGCGTTCTGCGGCACGCTGGAGTACTGCTCACCTGAGGTACTGCGAGGAAACCCGTACGTACTGGAGCAATTTTGATTTCCGATTTACAGTTTCACATGCTGACATGTTTGTCCTACCTAAACTACCAGCGCATTTCCACTAGGTTCTGTCTACTTGTACTAGGTTCTGTCTACGAAGACCGAAAACTGTATTTTGAAATGCACTGGTGTGTGATGTCACTGATGGTGTCTATGATAAACTGATCCCCTGCCCAAGCTTTTAAGGCTTAGAACTATCATAGAAAGTTAAAGCTTTTTAAAATGCGTTTGTGTGGACAAGCCCTCGGACTTTGGTAGTGTAATACTGTTTGTAATGTTGTGTGTAGGTATAAAGGGCCGGAACTGGAGATGTGGTCTCTGGGAGTGCTTGTGTATACCCTGCTGTTTAGTGAAAACCCTTTCTGCTGTGTGGAAGACACCGTGCAGGCCAAACTCCACCTCCCCTGCAGCATCTCTACAGGTACTGTGTATGTGTGTGTGGGGGTCTACCTTAGTCAAAGATCTAGATCCCAGCCCCATCCCCTGTGTGCTGTGTGTATGGAGGGTTAATATGATTTGTTTTTCTTTCCAAGTAGCACATGTTCACTCTGTATGTGGTGCATCATGTCCAACTTAAACTCAATCTACCCCCACAACCACATCACCATAGAACGTTACAAGCTTTCCTACATGTCTGTTATTTCATCCCTACTCGCCAACTTTTGCTGATGCTTTATTAGGATCTGTGTGTAGTTTAGTATTAGGCGATAAGAGGAGTGTAGGCTATAATAATAATTTAAATAGCGCTTTTCATTTTGAGTTCATAATGCACTAGTTTCTCAGTGTGCTGTAGGGTTAGCATATGTCTTATTTTGGCTGTGTTTCTCAAATGATGATGATGCTGTTTTAGACACGTTACTTGAACGAAAATCAAATGATGGTCCAGCATCACGGCTTACACTAAGGCCTTTAACTGTTGCTTTTGGTGTGGTAGTACAGTCATCAATGTCTAGGGTAAAATCAGCAACCTTTATTTCAGTCAGACTTTGTATCCAACTTTTGTTTTATCAGAATTTAGAAGAAAGAAGCTTCTCTTCATCCAAGCTTTTTATGTGTTTTAAAGTAGAGGTGTTACGACATGCATATTAAGATTCATTTTTTTGATACAGTGTTTGCCAGACAATATGAGCTTGTGAATTGAATACAGTTATGTATATTTTATGCAATAAAAATATCTGTGATCAGACCATACTGACATTAATTGGGTTGGTTTCCTATTTTACTTCATGGTATTCCTAAAAGAGAGCTACGAACGTAGGAAAAAACCTCCCCTACCCAAAACTAATTCAAATGCGCTGAATAGACGGTACTGCTATTTGGATTCGTTCTTTAGATGCGTTAGTTGATTAGCCAAGCTCTCTGAAATGTTGAGCAGAGAAAGCAAGCCTTAGCTGGAACAACCCAAATTATCACACACATCTCCTGTTTGAAAACACCAGTTTCCCAGGCAACAACAGAGGAACACCGTCTATGGAACGGTGACCGTGTGCTGACATAAATGAATGATCTCGCATTGGTTAAAATTCAAACTTTGAACTGCCACTGAACATTGGCGTGTAAAATCTTACTAGATTAACTAACTTTGTGATCATGTACAGTGGTAACACATGTTCATAATAAACCAATGGTCATTACGGCTATTTGCAAGTTATATTTACAAACCCAATGCAAGAATGCGCAGAAATAAATGCCCCCATGCTCTGCCTACATTGACGTGCGTGACTTGCGTCTGGTGTAAATTGAAAAGGCACCACGGAGGCTCGCAGCGGGACGAACGTGCCTCGTCACTTCTATTGTAAAATGTAAAACTCAGATTGTAGAGATTCCAGGATTCCATTGTTTGCTGGAAGTGCTTGAGCCATGTCTTAAAATCCCCCCCGAGTACCTTTTTCAGGCAGAAGGTAATACCTACACTTTTATAAGGAAACACAAAATCAGAAAAATTAACTCGCCAAAGGAAGTTGTTTCCATTCTAACACTTTTGTGCATATTTTTAAAAAAATTGTCTTTTTAGAAACTTTTCATTTAATTAATGAACTTTATCAGGCACTGTGTTCTTGTTTTGGCAATGGGACCCAAAAAAAAGCTTTTTTTACTGTATCAAAAATGTATCGTATCGTGGTGCAAAAAATGACAACACGTATCATATTGTGAAATTTGTGTTTATTTTGCATGCCAAGCTGCTAAATCTGGCTGCACTGATGAGTAGAATTGTGTATCATTAACATAGTCGTGAAAGCCAACATTGTTCGTTTGCAAATTGCATGTCCAGGGGATACCAAAGCAAACCTGCTGCATAACTGGCTCAGCCAAGCAGCTCATGACATCTGCGCTACTGTCCCCGTCTGACCTTTCAATT
>JAOUQW010000021.1:7422704-7434744 GCA_028565825.1 Olivaichthys viedmensis
TTGAGTCTGGTTCCTCTCAAGGTTTCTTCCTCATGTCATCTCAGGGAGTTTTTCCTTGCCACTGTCGCCTCTGGCTTACTCATTAGGGATCTAGATCTACATCCGGATTTCTGTAAAGCTGCTTTGGGACAATGTCCATTGTTAAAAGTGCTATACAAATAAAATTGAATTGAATTGAATTGAATCCTGACGCTGAAAACATTTAGTGTAATCTTCTCACTGCTCTTCCCTCTGCTGAAGCAGTGGTGTTAGTCAGCAGTGGGTTTTTATAAGGAAAGTGTGTGTGTGTGTGTGTGACCTGTGTGTGTGTGTGTGTGTGTGTGAGAGACCTGTGTGTGTGTGTGTGTGTGTGTGTGTGTGTGTGTGTGTGTGACCTGTGTGTGTGTGTGTGTGTGTGTGTGTGTGTGTGTGTGTGAGAGACCTGTGTGTGTGTGTGTGTGTGTGTAGCCATGGAGCGGCTGGAGAGCCCTGAGGCCGCGCGCGCGCGCGTGCGTTCACGCGCTGGTGAAGCGCTGACGCACCGATCGGGCGCGCGCCAGCGTGAGTGTGTATCGATTCGCGCGCACTTTGGTGTAAATGGACAGACGAACTGGCTGTGTGAGAAGAAGGGTAAGCGAGTGCTCGGCCTTTCTGCGGGAATTGATCGGTAGTCGATATGTCGTGAGTGTGTGTGTGTGCGCGCGCGCGCGTGTCGCCTTGCCGACAGTGACCCGTTTAAATCGATAGCGCACGTGAGCCTTTAACCTAACTGCGCTTTGAGAGCACGTCGCTTGGACTGCATGCACACAGCCGCCGTTTCTAACAATCTGGTGTTTTTACCCAATCACTTAACAAAACTCGATGAAGTCCTTTTAGCCAGCTGGGATATAATTCTCAGCGTGTTGATGCATGCCAACGTTAAAAAGAAAGTCATTGTCTTGTTAATTCTGCATGAAGACAAGATCAGCGTTGAGACAGACTTTATTAAGAGCTTGAACCTGGAGCACGACTATCTAAAGCAGGTGCTAATGCACAAAATCACCGTGGTCTGAATTCGATGTAGGAGCACAGATGTGTTCAAAACATCACGCAGTGTGTGTCTAGTTAAGATCAACCCATTTTGTGTTGCTTCTAGTGTGTTATGATATTGAATACAGGCCACGTGGTCAGATTGTTTTTGATAAGTGAACTGGAAATCAATGAATGCCAACTGTCACTGACTTGTGTAAGTATTATCATGACTCCATGATGAGTTGACCTGAACTACATGTGGATTTGACAGTTGTTGCTTTTTTAGCTTGTTACAGTGGCTCTAGGCTAAAAGTGTATTTGCAACATATGGAAAAAAGCCCAGATCTTAATCTTTCTTTTGTTCTCTCAAACACTTTTTTTGTTTTATCACTATTGAAACACATTTTATGTCGGATCACTCTTGTAACGACATGCTATGATGTTTTATTAGTTTTACTGTAGTTACCAAAAAAAGCCATGCTTTAAAGATGAATAACTGAATAATAAGCTGACTTCAGAGTTAAAGAATAAAACAAATCTGACCCCACGGCCTGTATTAAATAGAACACTGTAAGAGTAACACAAAATGTGTTGTCCTTAACTGGGGACACTGTGTTGTTTTTAGAGTGAAAGAAAAAAAAAGCTAAACAATTACTGATTAACTACAAACCAACAATCTCCAGTAAAAAAAAAACCAAACATCTCCCACATTAGGCCTGAGCCGATCGATGATGCTTTCGGGAATCTCTGATGGATTCCGATTGATTTGATTTGATTTTTAAATGCTAGAAACACATGCTGTTGCAGACTTGTAGCCTATTTGTAAGAACATCATTATACCAGATTTGCATTATTTACCTAACTAACTAACTGCGGTCAGTCCCACCTCCATTTTCATTGGCTGCCTTGCTAAAACCAATCGTGATTATTTCTGCCCCCAGGTTTGCTTTGTTTGGCTGCTGGCAAGCAGTTTCATGCTCAAAAAGCATTACACATCAGCAATCCAGCTGCAATAAAACCATTGACGGTACTGAATTTTCAGAAATAACATTGATTTTTATAAATAAATTTATAATAAATGAATAAAGGACCGCAGTCCTGGGCCAGAGCTTAAGCCTGGTCGTCACAACTTTCTGGGCATAAATTTAAGACTGTTGCATCAACTGGTCATTGACTAAATTTTTACTGAAACCAGGAGTCAAATTTATGCCAAGCCAGGAGCAGGCGTGAAGTCGAATGATGGACCTTTTCTATGATAACCGCTTTAAACATTAGCTAGTTCAACGCGGTGGTGCGTCTGGTTATCATATTTACACCGAGCAGGCTCTTATAAGGAAGAAAGTCATTAGGGAGTGAGAAAATCCTGTCCAAACTCTTCAATGACAATGTTACTATGCATTTGTATAGGGGGACCCACTGACCTGCGCAGTTTTAAGGTTTTAACTTACAAAGGTTGTAAGACCCTGTATTGAGTACTGTATTTATCCACATGCTTTCCTTACTTCAGCACATTGTATTTTAAATGAAAAAGTGACAGACTATTGGCTATAATTTAAAAATAAAAATAAATAAAAAAGCTGAACCATTTAAAAATCACAGCACACACAATAACATTTCAAGTTCATCTTCCTGGATGCATCGGTAATCAGATCATCAAAGTTCTATCATCAAAGAGACAAAGTTCTAATGGTAGCCCTACGAGTCCAAATCATCATTTTTCACAGATGATGTAAGCCTTTTCACTGCATGCATTTTCCATCACTGGAGTGCAGGTTACTCTCTGCCACGTACCCTTTTTGATGCATTTCAGACAAACTGCAGCCCAGGTGTCCAATTTATATTTTTATTAGCCTTGTAGCTCCAGTGCAAAATAAAGAAGCAAACTTTTGGCTGAACCATTTCTTTGATCTGTATGCCCAATGAGCCATTTGCAGTCCATTGCTTTGGTGTACAGAGCTAAAACATTCAGAAACTCTAACACTCCAAGTTGGTTTTATGAACTTTTTCATAAATAAAATAATGCAGATGTTAACTTTGTAAATGTTGTCCTTTCTCATGCAGGTAGTGAAATTTTTCTAGAACCATCTGTTCATCCCAAAGGCTCCTATCAGAAAGAAGAAAGAAAGCTTTGAAGAATATCACAGTTTTATCTCGATAACAGTAATACATTATCAGCATTCAAAAATGAATTATTCTTCCCTGGCTGTTACCTCTATGAAGTGGTACCTGGTCATGCAGAGTAAAGGAATTAATTTCTTCCTCATTCCTGCTGTTCTCCTCACCACCGTCACCCTGCTTATTGACCCGTTGCTCCTCTTCTGCATCTTCTGCAGTCCATCCCTCCGTCAGGAAACGCGCTACCGCCTCCTCGCCAACACACTCCTATCAGACGTCCTCTTCCTCAGCTTCAACCTCGCCAACATCACCTGCAACGCGCTGGACATGGAAGTGCACTACATGCTCTGTGAGGTCTTGATGGTCACCACTGTGACTACGTACTGCTCCTCGGTGTTAACAGTCACCCTGATGGTCATCGACACTTTTGTGGCTGTGCGCTGGCCACTGCGCTACAACGAAATCCTGCCGCCGTCACGGGTGAAGAAGATAGTCGGGTTGGTGTGGGTCGTGGCCGCAATGTATCCGCTTTCACTGCTGTTTGTGATGGAGGTGATCAAACAGGGCAACCCAGAGAGACTGAAGGTGTGTCTGGTGCTCCTCGCTCTAGGGTCCCTGGAGAGAGATATTGAGGTCGGCCTGCACATCTACTTCAGTGTGTGGGTGATTTTCTGCACCGTGCTGATCCTCTACTGCTACGTCCGTCTCTACATAGTCACCAAGAGCTCGGGGATATGGCGCAGCCGTTACTCCCGAGCACGGCTCACTCTGCTAGCGCACACAGTGATGTTGCTGATATACTTCGCCCCCGGTTTGGTGTTTACTATGGAGCTGGCACTGTTTGAGAAGTTATCTGAGCAGCTGGACCTGGCTGTTTGGCTCAATACAGTGAATTTAACTCTGCTGATGGTGCTGCCGCGTGCTTGCGCCCCTTACCTGTATGGCTTGCGCTACCGGGAGATCTACGAGACTGTACAGCTAATGCTGTGGAAAAGACGGCTCAGTCAGATCCCCAGCAGTTAGAGCAGACGAGGCCAGGGCTCATAAAGGGAAAATTTACACACAAAAAACCTAACGTGGCTAAACATGACTGGAATCTTTCAGAATGTAAGAGATGGCAGTTGGATGCTAACCTCTGGGATTCTTGCTTTGCTCATTTTTACTATCATATATAGGAATACACCCAAAAATGCTAATGTGGCACTAAATTCAAAGTTTCTGACCACCAGTTAGCATTCTCTATGATTGCTCATGATCAGTATCAGACTGTTTGCTTAATATAATAGGCTTAATATCTTTTAATAATAATCAGCAACATTAACATTTGTGCGTAAAGTACATCGTATAATACAATGGGTATTGGTGGGTTAGTTTGTCGCGCAGGCACAATTCTTTTTTTAATCTAAGTATATCAGTAGGACGCTGATCATGAGCGATAATAAAACTCAACATGCTGATACAACGATACACTGGTGCATTGTAACTGATACACTTGCTAGTAGTTACTTGATTTGGTATGCTATTCAAATTTGTTCAAGACTGTTAAGCTTGATCCCAAACAATGGCGCTTTGTATTAGTCACATTTTATTTAAATTGACATGCTTGCTTCTTGTATTAGGAGATTGTTTTACTCTTCCTGTTGAATAATATATATTTTTAATATGGTTGCACAGTACACATATAATTAATGTATTATTAATTCCCTTCCGAACAAATGTTTGGAAACATTTCTTGTTTGTAATCAATTTATTTTTTTAATAAAGAAATGTCAACAAGCTTTAGTTTATCTACAGAAGTAGATTAAGTTGTATAACAGGCCTAGTTACAGCTAAGATGTCTGTTTTTATACCTCTGTGTAGTGCGAGAGCTCTCTCTGCTCCATTTACCTGCAAAGTGATGTTTACCCTCATCTCCACCTCCATGGAAACCGCCATCGGACATGACCATGACCATTCAATATCTCTGGCATTAATCCGTCACCTGGCTCGCCCACTTGCCTGTCATTTTGCAGAGAGGAGAAGAGCGAACTACCAGTGCTGAACACTTCACAGATTTAAATAGTAATAGAGGCTTTTCTGCAGGGACGATCAAAGAGGTTCATCATGGCTGCTGAGTCTCTTTTGTGTACATTTGGTGACTGGTACAACAGCTCTGGACAAGCGGAGCGTCTCGGACGACAGTTTGCCCTGGCCAACACCTCTCGTACTGCGATGGAGCTGTTTGTTCATGAGTGGCATGTCTTTCTCCCTCCTCACCATATGAGGGTATTCCATATCTGCCCCTTCTTGGGATTTCTGGCTGTATTTTTAACCACGCCATTCGTCCTGGCCCGTATCCTGTCCCGAGCTCACTTGCGGCAGCAGACTCGGTACCTTCTCCTGGCCAATGCCTTGCTCAGTGACCTACTCTTTGTGGCTCTCTACATGCTAATCACTTGTTTGAATGCAGCCGCTGTGCTGATGTCGGACTTGGCCTGTGCTACCATGCTCTTTCTTATGGGGGTCTTTTACAGC
Organism: Olivaichthys viedmensis; assembly: GCA_028565825.1. Taxonomy (NCBI): domain Eukaryota; kingdom Metazoa; phylum Chordata; class Actinopteri; order Siluriformes; family Diplomystidae; genus Olivaichthys; species Olivaichthys viedmensis. Next base: position 7,428,324 of record JAOUQW010000021.1, read on the forward strand.
GGTGGTGTCTTCAGTGCCACTGCTATAGTGCTGGACACTTCCTTGGCTATATTAGCGCCACTAAGATATGCGACGCTGTGGCCGGTCTCCCGAACCTATGCAGCTATCTCTGCTATCTGGGCCGTGTCTGTCTTCTTCCCCGCTGCATCTGTGGGTCTCTTCCTGTGGTACCATATGATGAGCCCCTGCGCCCAGCACATCTGCTCGCTGCCTCTGGTGCTAGTGCTAACCGTTAGCCACTCGCGGCCCCTCCAGGTGTGCATGTTGCTAACAGTCACAGCCGTCCTAGTCACCCTGCTGCTGGTGGTTTCTGGATATGTGGCACTCTACTGTCATACCAGCAAGTCCGGGGTGTGGAGAGGAGAGCGGTCATCCCGGGCTAAAGGAACGTTTCTTATTCACTACCTACACCTGTTCCTGTCCGTGTGTCCCATGCTGCTACTGGTGATCAAGCTGCTGCTGTACTGCTACAGCAGTGAGCTACATCCCAGTGCTGGCCTTTGGGTCTCTCTGGTGCTGTGCAACATCCTACTGGTCTTGCCCAAAGCCCTGGCACCCTACCTGTACGGGCTCCGGTACAGGGACCTGCGTGGGGCTCTGCTGGATTCCTTTGAACTGAATAGGCCAAGGGCCATCACACCTGTGATGTGACTGCTGAAACATTTCTGCCATTAAGTCAAGGTTGTGTAAATCAGGGGTTTAACTGCTGTCCTAATCCAATATTATTATTTCCAAACTGTCCTAAAGATTTTAGCAGGTATGTTTGATTCGGGTTGGAATTCGACTCTGAAAGCAGGCCGACCTTCAGTCTATTCTTTGTTTTGCCCAACTCCTAACAACCTGAGCCAGGTAATCAAGGGCTGTGCTCAAAATGGCATACTTGTATAATGCATACTTTGCCAGTATGTACTGTATACTACATACTACTCCTCTTAGTGGTATACACAGTATACTATGCAGTATCATGTGGTAAGCTATACTACACAGTCATGTGACTACCAGTCAGTCAAAAAATGGACACAGTTACCTCAAAATTACATTAAACTGTTTAATTTTTGCTCAGAGCATTTTTATAGTTCCTTTGAGGCTTCAGTGAAGGGCTTTAAAGCTGTTGAAAACTATTTTAGCCTTAATTTTATAACAGGAGTGCGATTTAAATATAGTCGTGGCATAAGTAGCATTGATGGTTAATTTTCTGTTCTGTAGCTGTTACAGCTAGTTAAGAACTAAAGAGCTTTTGAGACGAAATGTTAAGATCAAATGTAAATTGTTTCCCGAAAAATCATTTAATGCATCAAAGTACATACAAAGTTGACCATAAAAAATAGAGCAAACAAATACATTTATATTTAACGTTTTGCATCTTCAGATTAGCTAGTTAAGATCAGAGCAGGTTTCTGCCATCGTGTTGGCTTCCTTGCGTTCCGTCATGTGGCATTGATGAGAGCCACATTCAGATAAAAAAAACTTGGAGGTAATCTAAGTAGAGACACTGCTTTTTGAATTTGATGCGCGGGTCCTCAAAAGGTTACCTCTGCCCTGTCGTGTCCTCCCTCGTCCCTACGTCCCAATCCATTATAGTTCTTTCTAAACTTTAAATCAATTTCCTGTGTTTTATCCTATTCAGAATTAAACTTATTACCTGATGTAGCCACAACACTGAATAAAACTAGGAGAAAAACAAGCAACTATAAGCTGTTTCTAATAAGTGTTGGTTAGCATGATGTTGCTCACATAGGCAATAAATTAACATTTGTCAATTACCTGCAACATTTAAATGAAAACATATCACACTATAACCATTGCTGTTATATGTATAGTTTCTGTCGCTGTTGTCTTCTTCATCACAATTTTCTACCATTTTGTTTGAAAATTAACTGTTGCATTGTGGGATGCAGTAGAAGACGGCTCTGGCCTCATGCTTGAAAATCTGGTAGTAGTATCTATGGCGTACTGAGAATATTCATGTTATTTAGATATTGTGTACTACATACTGCTTTTGAACAGGGTTTAGTACGAGTAGTATACATAGTATGCCATTTCAAACACAACCTCTCTGATTACCTGAAGTGTACTAGGTGAAGGGACAAAATTAAAATGTGGTCTGGCTGGAGGACCACAGGGACAGGTTTAAGAGTCTCTGGTTTAGATGTCTTTATGCCTCTTAAGTTGTATTGTATGCTCTTTTTCAACTTGATTTTGCTATTTGATTCATATGATTCTGGAAAAAATGAACTGGTGTTACTAAACTGATTAAGCATTCCTGTTCTGGTAAGCTTGTTGGAAGGTTGTAACTCTAATAATTCCAAAATAGTAATTTGGGCTACAATACTTGCAAGGTACCTTAATGATGACTTACTGTAGTTCCTAGATTGATGCATACTCGTATCTGAATCCTAACTGGAAAGAGATTACAGTAAACTAATTCATTCTAAGACGCACACAAATTATGTTTATTGATGCCGGATGTTTTGGAGATTTTTCTCTATGCCAGCAGCATGTGCATAAACTAACTTTTACACAGACCTCTCTGAACATTTTGGCTAATCAGATGTACTAATTCTGTTTCAGAGGCGTTTTCACCTCTAAATCGTCAGGGTTTTCGGAATCGTTTGTCCTTTTGGCAGCATCTAGCCATCATCGTGAAATAGAGAAATGAGATGTATCTGAAAGTTTACTCTAGGTAAACTATATTACACTTGGTAGACCTAAGTTTCTAGAACATGGTGTCTCAATAAGCAGTAGTTCTAATTCTTGGTCTTCATGTCATTTTTGTGATAACATGCTTATTTAATTAAAATGAAATGCCATGTACACACTGGTATATGAGAACTAACATAACATATATATAATAAATCAGTATCCTTTAAAAAAAATAACCACCAGAGGGAGATAGTGTCTTGCGATACAGAATGAGTGGTATTGGGTAGGCTGTTGACAGGTAAACTAATTATTGATGAAGTAGGGTTAACTTCAGGTGTCACACTTTCCTCAAACAGCATAACACAGACTCCTGGAAGATTCTGGAGTCGTGCACTAAGTCATCTGACATCCAGGCTTGTGACCATACACTGATGTTCGCAAATCAACTGCAAAATGCCATGCGCTGATGTTATGAAAAAGGTGGCATCAGAGAACCAGTTGTGCTTATTGGTGAGCCTAGTGGATATAATGGTGAGGGTTTAAATGTTCCTGCTATTGTGGGCTGTGTTGCCTATGAAATGCCAGTGTCAGAAATTACATTTTCCAGATTTTAACTAATAGCTCTGAAAATAACCTGAGAAATTGCAGATTAAATAGCTGACCAGATCATATGTTTAATCAGTATCGAAAATACCGTGCCCTCTCATTGAACGTCTTAGTAAGGTTCCCCTTATTCACCAGGCTAAGAAAGAGTTATTAGACTCCAACAAGATGACCTAAAATATCACATGAAACACATGGTGGCTTTAGCACTTAGCCTATATGCAAATTTTGTGCATCTGCCAGTGACCGCCTTTCATAACCCAGAACTACAACAGAGGCCATCATTGAAGCCTTTTTTTGTTGTGTAATAAATCAGCCCTTATGCAGTCTTTAATGAAATAGTTTAGCCAAAATTACATTTATACTATTTCCTTGAACCAAATTACACTGCATGCCTCAAAAGACCAGATCATTTGACATAAAAAATTATGAATTAAATGTACAAATCAAATTGGAACTACAATATTATCCGAATTACTTCCGAATCCGAACAATTTCGTCTTCAAACTATGGAAGTGTGAACGCGGCACCTCCTATCTGAGTCTGATATGTTGAGCAGAGGGATACAAAACCAACGAAGAAAGGAAGTGATTCTAGTTTTAAAAAGGCTGTGGAATGATTTAGGCATGTAATTTGCAAGATGCTAAACTGGAGGCTATTAAGCAACCATAGTTGTTAACTACATTAGCCTCGCAGCTCCAGTGCAAAACTAAAGAACCAAACTTGGGACACAAAACACAGCATGGCTAACCATCCATGTTTGGGGTAAAAGGAAAATAGTGTAAATTTCATTTTTGGCCAAACTGTTCTTTTAACCAGCTATTATTTGAAATATGAAACACCTGGCATTTCTACAGGCATTTGTGTCTTAGGGGTACAAAGCTTTAATGAGTTCCCCCCAGTCAGCCCTTATTCTAGCAGGGGGTTAAAGTTGGCAGCAGAAACCCATCACTGTTTTCTGGGCCTCTGCTTTCTTCCTGTTGGCTACAAAGTGAAACTGAAGTGTAATGCTTGGCCAATCCATTATGACTGATCACACAAACCAATCTGTTAGGCCCAAGGTTTTATATGTAGGATCCGTGACCTCCGGGGATCTGACATAGTCAGAAGGTCCACAATTTTATGATTGTTTTGAATGATGTTACAGTGGTGGAGATCATTATAAGCTACTATTAAAATTGTGGTGGTTATTATAGTTAGTAAGTGATTATAGCTATAAGATTAATTGCCAGCTAGATTTCACCTAAATTGAATGTGTTTAATCTAAAGCTTAATAACTTCAAAACAAGTTTAAATAATGTCAACTTGAATCTAACTGCAATTTTAATAAAACTCGAAAAAAAGTGCTGTTTAATATGATACAAAACGTTTCGAATCTGAACACAATGGTTTGGGTTCCGCGGGTGTAAAGTTCAGGAATAAACACTTCCAACGGCTCCAATGACTAATTATGATGGTACATGTTTGCGTAATGCATAATAGTTTGGATTATGTTAATGAAATAAATCTGTGCCGAAAGTACAAGGGGGTCCATTATTATTTTTACACTGGAAAGGGTCTCTGGTTACAAAACGTTTGAGAATTTCACTTTAATCTTCCAGTTGCTGATAGCACACCGTCCTATAGTTAAATTAATAATACTGTATGGTAACGTGGGCAAAGTTGCGTCCATCTCTTACATTATTTTTAATATTAAATATTAAATGCAAATTGGCTACCCAACATTACATGACTTTGTCAGAATCTTACTGCCATGTCATCTCACTTTTGCTGCTGCGGCCGTATTGCTTTCTTTTTTTTCTTCTTCTTGTTTTAATGCCGGTGTTCTGACAAATTATATTTTAAATTGAATGTGTTTAATCTAAAGCTTAATAAAAACAAGTTTAAATAATGTCAACTTGAGTCTAACTGCAAGAGTTTCTGCGCATGCGCACTTCACTTTTTTTTTCTTTTTTTTTTTTCCTTTCTATAGTTTTTTATGCTGGAGGGCATTTTCTGATAATAACTTACACGATTAAGAGTGTGCTACATATAGCTTTATGCCAGAATCATTTTCTGGCAACATTTCTATAAAAAAAAAAAAAAACATGCTGCCTATATTTTTCCGCATAAGGCTTTTTAAAAGCATGATCCTGATTCATCTGATCCGGGATCGGGTTAGTGTAATCGTAATCTGGTGATCTGGAACCGAAAACTCAACATTAGGACGGTTCTAACCCTCTTTCTGGACTGAACCACTGCTGAGTCCCCGACTGTCCCTGTTTTTGTTTGCAAACAAAGTCAGTCACGTTGGCGGTCTTGCCGATTAGAATTGTGGGTAATGACGTTCTCGTCTAATGCGTGACATGTTCGGCTGTTGCTCTATAAGACTACATTACCCAGTAGCTCCGCCTCCAACAGCTGACCGTTGAGAGATGTTTTTTTTTTTTGTTGAGGATTTGGCATAAAACCTCAGTGCGTTATTTACCATAGCAGACTCCTTTGTGTCAGCGCCGGTGCAGGATAAGACGCGGGCGTTTTCAGAAATATATACATTTGATAACATTGGGCCAAACGGACCGAACTAGAGTAAGCTTAGCGCCTCAGTTATGCCTCTCGTGTCTTCCGACGTGTGGACGCAGCACCTTTTCTTTTGTGCTTAGCGTTGTTCATGTGCGAACTTTGCCTCCTTTGTGTGAAGTAAGTGGAACGGCTCACGTGGTTTGCTTCGTTTCCCACCCTACATCTGTTTATTTCACGCATTTAAGTATGAATATTGATATGGTTACGGTGGTTGTATTCTCCCTCTAACGTGTGATGTCTCGGTTATGTCGTGTTGAAGCGCGCGCCAGCGTTGCGTCTCAACAGGTGGCGAGACCGAACAGTGACGCATGTGCAGTAAATACTGGGCAATAATGAACTTTAATGAGTGTTTTTTCGCCACGTCAGCCTACTAGGGAGTGCAGTGGAATTACAGTTAATTGTCTTAAGGGCAGTGGTGGATCAGTGGTTAGAGCACTGGGCTGCTGATCAGAAGGTCGTGGGTTCAAACCTCAGCTCCAACCAAGCTGCCACTGTTGGGCCCTTGAGCAAGGCCCTTAACCCTCCCTGCTCCAGGTCATGTATCATGGCTGACCCTGCGCTCTGACCCCAGCTTACCAACATGCTGGGATATGCGAAGAATCAATTTCACTGT
>JAOUQW010000021.1:7457369-7481394 GCA_028565825.1 Olivaichthys viedmensis
TTGTAGGATCATTCCCAAGAAGACTTGAGGCTGTCATTGCTGCCAAAGGTGCTTTAACCAAGTACTAAGTGAAGGGTGAAGGGTCTGAATACTTATGTAAATAGAATATTTCAGTTTTTTATTTTTAATATATTTACAAAACATTCCAAAAACCTGTTTTTGCTTCATCATTGTGGAGTATTGTGTGTAGATTGATGATTTTTTTTTTGTAGAATCCATTTTAAGATGAATCTGAAACATACCAAAATGTGGAAAACTTGAAAGGGTCTGAAAACTTTTCGTACGCACTGTATCTGTATCCTTAAACATCATATCTTAAAAAATATTCCCTTTGTATACCCAATCTCCGTGTTCTCCATGCTTTTCTTTTTTCACTGTCCCTCCCTGGATCCTTTTCCTCTTTTACTCATCTTCCTTTATCAGCCATTTTTTTTAATCTCCATATTTTCTTCCTAGCTTTTCATAGTACACTTAAAGACACAGGTTGTCATGTTAAACATCAGTCGAACCCTATCCCTCACCGCACAGAGCTTCTGCCTTTCCTCCTGCGTGTCACTAGTGCAGCTAGGTGGAGCTTGCTGCCTCATCATTTGTCATGTGTGGAGGATGTGCTTCTGTGGGAAGTAGTGCTTCTTTCACAGCCACTTTTGTTCCCTTTTATATCCAGCATGAACTTGACAACTGGAACAAGCGTAATATTTTTCGGATTAGAAATACATTTTCATCCTTACGTTTACATCTTAATATATGCATAAAATTAATCTGTAATTACTGAATGATACTTTTACCCAAGAGTGCATCACCATCATCATTCGACACTAAAATAATGTTATAACACAACGTGAGCGTACACGGCTCCAGTTAGTCCCTGAAGTGCGTGCCTTTGCACCTGACGGACTTTTGCGCTTCTATGTATGATCTAAATACAGACGTTTCCAGGCTTTTGCCTGGTGTAAATGTTCTGTGAGTTCAGAATAACGCACAACGCCGTACAGGATATATTAGTTCTTGCCACTAAAGTTCTATAGTTTTATCTTCTAACCCCAATTGGACCAGGGACTACATATGAAAAGTAGCTGTTTTGGCTAACTATAGTAAATAAATGTGGATGTTTTATTATTTTTTTCCATTCTTCTCGTCCTGTCTTCAGCTTTGAGGGGGAGCGCATACATTTCCCCATATGTGTCTCTCTTTCTTTTATTTATCTGTCTGTCTTTTGTGTGAAATCTTTAGCCCTTGCTTTTGGTCACTGAATTTGGCAGTTAGAACGGTATCACCCACCCCCACTCTTTCAATACACACACACACACACACACACACACACACACACACGCGCACAACCAGATGCCAGACACAATTAACTATCTGTCTATATTCTAGTGATCCTTTCACCATTGATCTTTCCAGGGCACGTTTCTGGTTGGCCAGCCAGGGGGTTCCGGGAAACAGGGCACGGCTAGTTCCACGGGTCATGTCGTATCTAGTCCCACCTCCGTAACGCAGCAGGCCATTCGGGTCACAGCAGGGCAGAAGGCAGCCATCTTGGCTCAGGTATGTGTCATGAACAAGTCATTCGTATAAAAGAGATGGGGGAAATCAGATATATTTATTTGTTTGTTTTTGTTCGTTCGTTTGTTCACACACACACATGTACACACATACACACACGCACACACCCAGGAAATATTATACTGCCAAATATGCATATAATATATTTGGACATCAAATGGGTTATTGATAGAACCAATGCTCCATCATTGTGCCTTACATATTCTGAGGGTTTGCATCGTTGGAAAGTATTGTTAGAAGCAAGATTCTATAGCCCAAACTATGCAGCTGTTTTTTCTATTATTTAGAGCAACAGATTAGTAAGGTGAGAGTAACCCATAGGATTGATTTATTCTGGTTTTAATACGGTATTAGCAGGGGTGGGCAAAAATACATACATCAAATACAAATAATACAAAATGCCCCCGATGTCAATTGTGTTTGGAAAATACAGAAATTAATTTTGTAAGTGGAATATACGATCAGCAGTGCCAATTCAGTTAAGGGTAATGTTACCGTTCTGGTGGATGATGGCTAATGCTAAACCCTAGGCATCCTTTAGAAACCACACTGGTGGTCTGCACTAAGTCATAAAGGGTTAATCAGTTATACCTTTTAAGCATCCAGTAACAACAGTTATGGTCTTTGCAACATTCTGGATAGAAATGATAGAAATGAATCAACATGGCTACCTATCCATTTCCTCCCTGACAAGTCCAAGCATTCAGAAGTGCTGCCGTGCTGTTCATGAACTGTTCACAAACAGAAGGTGCTGCAGAGAGGAGCTCTGGTGCGAGTGCCTGCTCTAAAATCCACCAAAACTGCGTGAGCGTCAGTTTACATGATGCCACAACACAAAAGTGGTTTGTATTTAAAAAGAAATGAATAAAAATACGAAACACAAAAGCGTTTAGAAATTACCTACCAGTTTTTTCTATGGGCAAACAAATTACACTATAGAATAGAATAGAATAGCATTATAGCATAATATAGCATTTTGTACTTGTATGTTTTTCAAATACTGCCCATTCCTGGGTATGAGTATAGGACTGGCTAGTATTTAGTGTAGGATTAGTTATAATCAGAACTAAAAGTATTAGTTAGTAGAAAGTATTGTTCGTTAGAGGACTGGTTCGTATAAAGGTCGTAAATACTGGACTTGTCAGAATGCTGATTTGCGAGCACAGTGTTAGAATGTTTGCTATGGGGGGGTATCTGCTCTCTTTCTGTTTGCCCGCTTTCTCATTTTCCCATGACACACTTTTTGGTGGAATCAGCTTATTGATCTTGCTTTCTCTCCCTCTCTTTTTTCTTCCTCCCACAGTGTGCCTCCCCTACTCATTCTCAGAGTGTGTGTAGATTATCTGATAAAAGCTCATGCGTGTGCCTGCACTAAAGCAAAAAAAACCCTGAGCTCTAATGTAGCTCACACACACCCCCCTTTCCTGGTCTTGTTTTTTTTTTTTTTTTTCATACCATAATTTACTCCTTTTAGTCATTGCCTTATATTGCAGAAACTGCTGAACTAACAGACTGAATCCTTTTTTATTCATCGCTCACAATGAAAACGCCATACTGTGATAATAATAGTGATGATAGTGACAACTATAGAGAGGCAGAGACGGAGGATAAACAAACACACAAGTTCTCTGTATGTAAAATTTCACTGGGAGTTGAGGTCTATGCTGATAGGGTTTGCACATAACACCTGAGGCTGTCAATTCCTTCTTCATCTCTCTGCATGTTAAGATAGCACAAAGAAGAAGTATATACTGCTTTTCTGAAGAGAATAAACAGCTTCTCATGAGTTTGAAAAGCTACAGTACTGACACATGGGGGTGAAGTCAGTGTCATCGATTACTTGTTTTGCAGCGAAGTGAACCGTGGATTAATGATGCCTTCCAGTGTTATAATCTGAAACTGTCCTATCCTGTTATATTAACCTGCCTTCACAGTTGAGCTGACCTCAGTTGTGTGATTGAGGGAGTGTCATGCCTTCGGTATATTTACAGCCAATTGTTTTGCAAATTGTAAATTGATTTCAGAAGGAAAGAAAACGGGGGGGGGGAATGCAAGACATTGTGTTTCTATCTCTCTTTTCTGAAGAGGGAGCAGCAGAATTACGTAATCATAAGAGCAACAGCCAAACAGTCACTGAGAGCCTGGAACATGTACTTGCTTATGTTATGATTTATTCAAAATATCTGTTGAGTTTATTTGAAAAAGTCTGCCCAAAAATCTGTCCACTGTTTGTTGCATCATCTCTTTATTTCTATTGCAACTGTAACACTTAACCCAAGAATCAAACCTTTTTCCCCCAATATTTATTTATTTTTTGCCCTGGAATTTCCATTCAGGTTTTCAAGTGCAAATTCAAAAATTGCATTAAAACAGACGTTATTGTTTAAACACGTTAGCAATGTTGGATCCAACTGTCTCTAAGCCCCATCGTTCAGTGGGACTCTTAGGTCCTCTTAAGTGTCATGCTGTGCGGTGTGATTGGCAGGTGGTGGGCGGGTCCCAGAGCTCTCAGGTAAAGCTGTCTGACGGTTCAGTGAAGACAGTGACGGCTGCACACCTGTCCAAACCGGGCAGTACCACTTTAAGGATGACAGGGGGGGTCATCACGGCCACTACTCCAAGTGCACCCACTGCTACTGCCACATCTCAACAGGTGAGACACACCTACATGGACTGCATGTGTGTTTTAATGTGTGATTTGTGTGCGTATTTGTAGTGTTCGCTTTACTGTATGGTTAAAAAAAACCGCCAAAGGCCTTTAGTCCTGGTGGACTGTACCACCACTACCACACAGGTTCATGATTTGTGATTCATGGATCAAATTTAAATTTGAACAAATTGGATAAGGAATGTTAGAAAAGCGAAAACACTACTATGTAGTTGTACTGTATTTTTTCTGTAGTGTTTATTTTTAGCATTTGTAACAGGATCAAACTTGTTTCACCCCTTTACAAGTGTATTACTTTTATCATTCATTCATCATTTGTTTATTTATTGACTTTCTTTCCTGTGTTTCACCCTCCAGTCAGCAGAGGGAGCCGGAGAGTCCTCAGCGCCCTCAGGTACTAAAGCAGCTGCGCAGCACTCTGTCCTGATGGCAGCCAATCAGGCTGCAGTGATCAGCGCCGCCAAGAGTGCTAGCTCAGCAGCTAACGTAGCAAAAAGCACCTGCGCTGTTGTACCAGTGTCTAAAAGCGTCAACATGCCGCTCATCAACCTGTCAAAGGGGGCAGGCACAGCAGTAGTGAGCATGCCCAAGAGCGCCAGTCCCTCATTGGTCAGCGCTGCATCTCTAGTAGGAGGAGCTACGGTCAGCGGGAAGACGGCAGCCGCGATTTCAGGTGACCAATCATTTCTTAGAATTAGGTGAAGGGTGCTTGTGTACAACTGGAAGAAAAATTTACAAAATTTAATTTTATGATTTAGGATTATAACACATGGCCAACTGCTAGACAGCAGAAAAACCAAAGAGAAACATAATGTGTGTGTTTTATCATCCCACAGGCATGTTAAAACTTCACTCTGGACAGTCGAGCTCCCAGCAGACGGTGCTGACGATCCCTGCCAACCAGCTCAAGCAGCTCAACATCGGCGGGGCCTCCACAGGACTGCAGACCATCCTCATGCCTGTGGGAAAAGGTGGAGCAAGCTCTCTCACTTTCTATAGTGTGGTTGCTTTCCACCTGGTTTTATGTGAAATTTAAATTTGCACATTAGAAACCTGAATGGAAACATTGGCGATGAAAAAAATTCAAAATCATACAGAAAACGAGAATATTAAAATAAATCATGACATAGCACGTATGCACTGCACTGTTTGATAGCTACACCCAACGTAGGAATTTTTCAAAAAAGATTTTTTTTTAATGGTCCCTCTTCATTGCTCTTAGCCCATTTTTGGTCTCTGCAATAGTTTGCTGACATCCATCCTGAAGCTCTGCTTTGAGTTCTCCGTCTATAATGTTCTGTTTTCCACCCTCCCTCCCTAAATAATTGTACATTTATCTTTCACTATACATATAAAATTACTGTTGGCCTGCTCTTTGTGTATTACTTTATTCTTCACTCTCTCCATGGCATTATATTTGAGTTGGCCTCTTCCTATATAACTATCTTTTGTTTATATACTTAAAACATTCTACCTTGATAAGCCTCTTTCTCTATAACTCCCTACCTTCATACCTCTTTATTGTATTATTTTCTCTCGTTTCTCTAAATATTGCTCTACTGTCATCTCTCTCTTCCTCTCTGTACATACTTGTCTCTCTCTTCCTCTCTGTACCTACACGTCTCTCTCTTCCTCTCTGTACCTACACGTCTCTCTCTCTGTACTGACTCATCTCTCTGTTCCTCTCTGTACATACTCGTCTCTCTCTTCCTCTCTGTACCTACTCGTCTCTCTCTTCCTCTCTGTACCTACTCGTCTCTCTCTTCCTCTCTGTACATACTTGTCTCTCTTCCTCTCTGTACCTACTCGTCTCTCTCTTCCTCTCTGTACATACTCGTCTCTCTCTTCCTCTCTGTACCTACTCGTCTCTCTTTTAAGAGGCGGTTGTGATCCAGAATAAAACTCACTGTGCAGTAAAACAGTGTACGAAATGCCCAGCCTGAGTATTATCCATTTTACAGTCCTGAGAATTGTACAGCTCAGCGGTTTAGCCCAAAACACTCTAAACTCTATTTTTCTGAACTGCCAGCTTTAGAATGTCTGGGTTTGTTGAAGAATGTTTGGTCAGTGTATCTTTAGGTTGTAGGTTTTGTCTTTAAGCACAGCTCGTCTGTGCAAATGCACAGAAAGTAGTGTATTTTCTGTAGTGTATCTAGTTTGATGGGGTCAAAGTGTTGTCCATTAAATGCCATTGTTCTACCTATTCTATTGCATTCTCTTTCTCTGTCTCTCACTAGCTGTAATTACAGTGCAGATTGATTTGTTCCTCTGTCCAAAGGCAACATGATAGCTAGCTAACAGTGTTAGATGAGCTGGTTCCTGTATTGACTCTTTGTTGCCATAGCGATGGGGCATAATGGAGAATAGAGAGATAGAGGGAAAGGAGAGAAGAGAGGGAAGGGAGGGAAGAGGGTGGTATGAGACAAAAAGATAAAACCATATGTGCCATGTTTCTTGGACATAGTTTCATCGAAACGGCTTCTAAACAACTGGGACTTTCTGTAGAAAGAATGAGAATTAGACAAAAATCTTTCTTTTTTTTTTCCTTTTTCCATATCGTTTAAGTTTCTGAACGTACTTGGACAATATGAAAGCTCTCCAGGATGTTGCCATCATAATCCGTGTGTGCGCTGGTTCTTCTTATTTCATCTGAAATCTAAATGTTGTGCAGAAATCATTAATAGTTACTAAGACTGTGATGTCAGTAATAAGTATGTGTGTGTGTGTGTGTGTGTGTGTGTGTGTTGTACGGTAGTGCAATCTGGTTCTAAAGCTGTGTCCGGTGCTCAGAGTGGAGCTGCTCCTTCTACCTCCATACCCCTAGCTCAAGGTGAGACACACAAACATACAGTACTCTATTAATAGATATGGGAGTGTGAATTTGAAGTCGTTGATGTTTATAAAATCACATTCTGCTATATCTGCATCTAGTATAGCTCTTTTTTTTTTTTTTTTTTTCACTGTTTGTGCCCTATTTTTGTTATTCTTTTGTGTAGTTAAGACAGAGCCTGGAGTGTCCAGCTCCTGCACTACCCCAGTAACCCCCACATCTACTCCCTTATCTGCGGCATCTACCCCCCTACCCACAGCCACCTCTGCTACTGTTAAAGTGGAACAAGGCACGGAGACCACTACGCATGAACTCATTAAGTAAGAACATTCACACCTGATTGTCACAACACATGAAGAAAACCACACAAGCGTACACAACAGCCCAAAATCAAAAACATACATCACATCTATCCACAACATATTAAGAGCAAATGCACAGAATACTGCCCACAACACACACAGTCAACTACAAATGAACAAATTAAATAAGGAAACACATGGACGCCAAGAATCCACAACTCTTATATTACACAATATCAGTAACATGCACACAATAGCTGCATAATTCACTCATTGGGAAGCCAACAAAGCCATTCAGATTGTTTTGATGAAAAATTTTGTCTCGGTTTGAGAGTCAGAAAGATGGATACACTAAACTGGCCAGTTATGTTTGCAATAGGGTACAACACAATTCACCCCCATTTTCAATAGCGAATCTGATTTCTTGTAGCTCCTTTGAGGAATCTTATGTTCTTAAGGTTCTGCGCAAGTGATCAGAAGATTGTGAGTTCATTGGGCCCTTTACCGCTCAGCTGTATGCCTGTCTTAGTTTTAAGTTGCTTTGGATAAAAGCACTTTTTATAGTAGTTGTAGTTTCATGTTGAAGCCTGGTTTTGTTTTGATTGTTAAATTTTTCTGTGTCAAATTATTTATTTTTGTAGATGTTTAAATAAAAGCTTCATTGAACTTCATTTTACAGGGTTTCTAAATGCGGCACTACTTTTTTGCTGCCACTTTCTTAGCAAACCTCAATATTGTGATGTATATTGTGTACCGGGATATTATAGTTTTCCTTTATGCCCTTATGTGCTGTTTTGCTGACGTGGTGCAAAAAAAAGCCTGCATATCCTAGCTGGGGAAATACATGCAGGGGTTTGTAAGGGAAAACAGTGCTTAAAGAAAACTGACTTTTACTGATTCGCCAACATCACATATTTGATCAACATTACATATACAAACTTGTAGCTTCAGTGGTAGTTCGGATGACAAACAAAAGGGCTAGCTAGCTTTGCGTTGTAGACATCTTGACCCCTGGTTCCTATCACAAACATTGTAAAGAAATCTGATTCTGTACATTTCTGTAGAATGGACCGTTTTTCTTCAAAACACTGGATGATCTACGGATGGCTTTGCTTCTCAATGAGCGAATTATGCTGACATTTAGAAAACATCTGTTGACTTCTCGTTGAATGATTCCTAAACTAGAGAACAAGCACAACTTGTAACATTTTCAGTATTCTGGTATACAGATGACATTTTTGTAATAAATAAATAACAAATTAATGCACATCATGCCTGTTTAAAAAGATACACATTTTAAGGGAAGAAATTGAGTCTTTTTAATAAAAAATGTTTTTGTTTGTTTGTTTTTTGGATTTTTACCCCATTTTCTCCCAATTTGGTCATTGCCAATTCCCACCCTCAAGCTAGTTCTTCTCTATCGCACGACCGCTACCAACCGGGGAGGGTGAGGGCTAACACATGCTTGCTCTGAGACACATAAAGCTAACTACCGCATCTTTTCGACCTGCTGCTCGTGCAAGCACTATCTACCCTCTTCCGTATGCATGAACTCACAGACCCCACGATTGGCTAGTGGATAGTAGTTGGAAAGCGCTCTGATCAACAGGTGAGAGAGATTAATGCAATCCTTCCCACCCAGAGACCAGGGCCAATAGATAGATAGGTAGATAAATACTTTATTTATCCCTTGATACAGAACAATAAATAAAATAGTCAACACAGAATTTACAAATGTACAGTACACTAGGAAGAGGAACTTCCCTTGAATTGCACCACAGCTGTACCTAAAAATCAGTTGCACACTTCAATGACAGTTGTCATTAAGCATTAACATGCGTTTTCATTGAATCAATCATGGCTGGATAGCATTTGACCACATTAAATTAACAGGTGAAAAACGCATACAGCACACATTTCAATCAAGTTGTCATCGGATCAGTCAGAGCACCTCTGACTCATCCCAGATCTCGATCTCAGACTGGTGTAAATGCAGTCTGTACAGTGTGATTGTATCAGGCTGGCATTAGGGAGAAAGTCCACAGTCACAGGATACAACATTAAATTATTCCAGCATAACAAAGAACGCACAAAAAAAATGGATGACTCTCGTCCCTGAAGCAAATGATCGTTTCATCAGTGTTGTAGCGTTTACAGTAACTCCCATCACGGTTAGAGCAAACACGGATTGCTGTCATTTATGTGGCCTTTTTGGAGTACCTTTACCTAGTTTCTCTCTCTCTCTCTCTCAGTACGGAACATATTGAAACCTTGTTGCAACTTCTGACGGCTGCAGTGAAGAAATTTCCCTTGATCATCTCGGAGAAAAGTGAGGCACTTCTCTCGTTCTCCCTCGCTTGCATTCACACTCAAAGACTCTTGTGTTTCTACACTTAATAATGTGTGAGACTCAGACACGGGTCGTGTTATCATTATTGTGTTATCATACACATAGGTTGTCACATTTCATTTTACTCATGAATAACACTGTATATATGTGCGTGTCCTTAGCTGAAGACTCCCACCCGTTCTGTGCTACCTCTGTGGAGCAGTACTATTCCTGGAACATCGGAAAGCGCAGAGCCTCTGAGGTAGGGTGTGGGGGTGTGGGGGTGTGGGTGTGTGGGTGTGTGTGTGAAAGAGAGTGGCTCTCGCTCTTCCTCTCTCAGCTTCCGAGACATGACATTGCAGTTCAGCATGCTGTCAAATCTGTGCTCACTCTTGCCTCCTCTTTCTCTCTCTGTGTGTGTGTGTGTGTGTGTGTGTGTGTGTGTGTGTGTGTGTGTGTGTGTGTGTGTAGCTCCAGAGGGCAGTAGCGGTGAAGCGTCTGGTTCAAGATGTTTTAGACCGGAACCCACGACTGCAGGCTCTCAGCCCCCCCAAAACCAGGGAGGTGGTGCAGTGGTGCCGTCTCCGTGGTTACACACCCCCTGACCCCGAACCCCAGCGCACAGAGGAGGACTCCATAGAGGACATACTCACACAGATAGACAGCGAGCCAGGTGTGTGTGTGCGCATACGTGTCTGCGTGCGTGCATAATGCTGGCCAGTCATGGCAAAAAAGACACCGTCGTTTGATAAATGATGATGATGATGAAGTAATTTGGTATTTAGAGCACATGGTTATGACCCCCCAACATGTGATTAATAAGTTTGCAAAAATACTGATAATGTTATTAGTAATGATGCTTACAAAGTGCTTCATCGCTACGTTTACATGCAGCCTAATAATCTGTTAATCCAACCATTCATTCATTCATTTATTTATTTTAAACGGCCCGTTTTCTCCCCTTTTATTCATTGCCGATTCACACCCACTAGCTACGACAGCTACAAACCGGCGAACACGCGCTTCCTCTGAGACACCTGAAGCCGCTGCATCTTTTTGAAATGCTGCTTATGCAACGTCATAGGGTGAAAATATAAATGGCTCATTTTGAATCTGCAATCAGAATGGATTCATTCAAACTGACAAAAAATCTTTGCAGGTCAACACTGCCTGTGATTTGTGTGGCAAAGTATAAAGGCTTCTAAGCTTCAAGATTAGGAACAGAGAGCATGTCCAGCTTGTCCGTTTAAAGCGAAGCCATGCAACTTGTTTGGAGAGTTAAGTTTTAATCTGATATGGTGGAATGGCTATGTAGCCCTTGTTGCACTTGTTTTGTTTTCCCTTTTTAGTTAATTAAGGTGTAGCCTATTACTGCACTATTGTGAAAGAAATTAGAAAGGTTAGAAATGTAACTTGTTTTGGGGTTAAAGGACAAACGTGGTTTCTGAGGCATCATCAGATGAGAACCACTGATTTAAGTGAATTATACATCATAACTAAGAGCTCAAATTTCTATGTGATTAAGGTTTCAAACTGCTGATCAAATTTGTAGTGATGATGCTCACAGAGCACTCAGTGAGAACCGGTTTCCTCAGTGCTCACAGGGAAGAACCTCCCTGTGACTGACTAGCAATCAAAATCGTATTTAACCAGTCTGACCTTTTTTCATCAACTAATTGCATAGGCCAGACTTTGAATGTTATGCAGTTGTACAGAGCAGCGTCTGTGCGTGTCTGTAAATCCGCTTCAGCAGGGAGACGGATTAATCAGTTGGGCTTTAAAAAGATTATGCAGTTCCTCAAAAAAACGCATTTGAGCGAAATCTTTTTTTCTCATTTTCACCACGTGTATGTACATGCATGCATGTGTGTTTTGTTAACTGTTTCTATGTTCTTGTGTGCATTAAGGCCATTTATAATTTGTTTTATAACTTTTATAAGCACTCTTGTGTTTGTGTTGGGTAGAAATTATAACCGAATAAATGGATGACCACATTGGGAGCAGAAAGTTGACTTATAAAATACTAGCTATAGCCCAAGTTATTCATGTGAATCTTTATTTCATTATGGAGTCCAGCCATAAAATAACCCATTCAACTCATTCCACTCCATTGATATTTAGAGCAGATGGGTATAAATTATTTTGGTATCATTAGAAAGCTTCCAGTCTCATCTTTTGTAATGGCAAAAAAGTGCATTTAGTGTCTGTGTGTATGATTCGTAGATTAGGTGATAATTATTGCAGATCATGGAACTGATCACCCTGACAAAATTCTTCAACTTTAAACATGAATTCATTTATAACAAGCATCTTCATCTCTCCCTTTCTCTCTCTATCACACAATCACACTTACACATAGACATGCACACAGCTTACACAACCTCAAAACAAGTACGCACACACACACACGCACATACCCGAGAGAGGGTGATGCCAGTTCAGAAGTTTGTTTAACAATTTTCTCCAAAACCATGTGACCTATTTAGTGGCCACCATATTAGGCACACCCAGGTTAGACCTACAGTCATTGGCTTATTCATCAGGTACACTTAGATGCACTTTGTAGGTATACAATTACTGCTTGTAGCCCATCTGTTGCTGTGCACAGTTTGTCATCTCCCTTCTACCCCATCCATCAATGGAAAGGGACCACCATAGGACCACCGCTGACCAGATGATATTTGGGTGGTGGACTATTCTCAGCATAGCAGTCACACTGACATTACAGTTACATGGTGGTGTGTGATGCACTGGTACGAGTGTACCAAGTAGAGAAGTGTTGCTAGGATTTTAAACACCTCAGTGTCCGCCAATCAAAAATATCCAGCCCACAGGTGTCGTGCGGTGAGAAACTGAAACCCATGAAGGGCTTGAGGACAATTAACACAAATTGTGCATGGAAAAATTAGCTATAGTTTCTAATTGTACACCTACAACGTGCAGCAACAAGGTAAGTAAGCGTGTTTAATAAAGTGTACACATTGGTAAAACCCCCAGCAACACTGCTCCACCTGATGCATCCATATCAGCACCACACGCTAAATTTCACTCTGAAAATCTGTACAAACCCTGTTTTGTGTGTGTGTGTGTGTGTGTGTGTGTGTGTGTGTGTGTGTGTGTATATAGAGTGTCCCTCTACTCTGACTGATGGTGAAGAACTGTGTCAGCGTCTTGAGCAACTGCAGAGGATTCTGAAGACCGAGCCGGAGGAGAAAGACGATGAGCCTGTCGACATCATTGCTGTGAAAGAGGTCAGCAGCAGCAGCAGGGTCAAGGTCAAGCAGGAGCAGGAGGAGACCGAGCAGGAGCCCAAATACTTCCTGGGGTTGTGTCCCTCCTCCCAGTTCATCAGAGACACAGCAGAGCAGGTAATCATTCAGACAATTAATAAATCAGCCTGCCGTCTGTATACATTTCAACAGGAGACTTCATTTACCTCTCTCTCTCTCTCTCTCAGATTGGTGTGAATGTCCAGCCAGTAGAGGTGGAGAGGAATGTCTTTGCTCCTGTAGTGGAGGCCATGATTCTCAAGGTACATATTTTTGGGGTGACCTGTGGCGATTAGGCTACAAGATGTTTTTTCGTGGTATTTCACTTGTCGTCTTCATTCTCGTGATTCCTCTTTTCATACAACTCTGCAAGACATCCGCAAAGGTAAAAACAGCCTACGATGTTAATTTAGAAAATTAATGCGATGTAAATTCGGTAATTGGTAGGATGTAATTTTAGGGAGCTTGTATTAAAATATTTTTTAAACCGTCTCGATTACAAATCACAAGTGACCAAATCTGATTTGTTTGTTCGGACCGTAGTTGCGTTTGTTTGCGTATCCACTTATGTTGTTACAGTAATGACGCAGGGGTGTGTAAGCGGAGTAGTGCTGTGCAGGCTATAGTTAGCCAGTTGGCTAGCTACCAAGATGGAGATTTCACGGTGGATTATGTTTTACATAAGGGCAAAGTTCAGTCATGGCCTGAACGTATTCGACTAAAGAGGGTGAATTAACTAAAAGAAAAACTAAAGAGGGTGGCGTGTACCATGTTTGGCACTACAGTTAGGCAAAGTGTTACCCTGACCTGCCTTATGATTATGACGCCAAGAAAGGCACACACTAAATGATTAAACACAACAAACAAAATCCGATTACACTGGTCAAAATGAGTCGCATGTCCAAAAACAGATTTTAATTGGATTTATAACCATATAAAAGTGTGTTTTTTGCCGTTGAGAATTTTTTTTCCTGCTCAAATTGGATATGCGAAAAAATTAGCTGCCTAAACATTTGGTGCAAAAGAAAATCTGATTCACCTGCTTAAAGATGGCAGATCTCACTGTGTCTCCAGTGTCTTTCCAAATGCATTGTGCTGATAACGATATAGCGACATATTGTAGAGATGCTGCAGTTGCAGTCAAATGACTGAATTCTACTGAACCGCAATTCTTGCTGTCTGTGAACACCGAGATGAGGCACACAATTTTAAAAAGACAGTCGTCTTTGTATTGTCTCTGAATTAAAAAAACCTCTGATTCAGGAAAATTGCTTAATAATGAACAGGATTTGTTCCTCACAGTTATGCTGGACTGTGCGTTAGATTTTTTGTAGAACTTTGTCTCTGTGTTTGTCGACGTGTGTCTCATCTCCCTGTATAAAACCATTGTTCTAGGCCACACAACAGTTTTCCAGCGAGATCCTGAGAGAATCATTAGCCAACGCCTATGGGAAAGCACCTCAAAACAGGTCTGTGCACCCCCGCCATCTACTCTGCCATTCTTTCATGTATTCATCTGTCCAAGCATCACTATATCACATCAGCTATAGCACTGTACATTCATATCTACATGCCATCTGATCTTTCATTCCAAAAATATATTTTTGTTTATTCATCTGTCCATCTCTTAGTTTCTTGACCTGTTAAGGTAGTCAAGGAGGTCAAAAGCAATGTTTTCTTACACAGTACACTGTGCATAGCATTCCTCACTCCTCATAACTGCATACGTTTCCCATTAGTTTCACTGTAGTAACTGAATAATGTATAGCAGTTACTGAATAATAGGCTTTAAGATAAATAACTGAATAAAAGGCTGGGAGTTTGAGGGTTTAACAAATGGCAAGGAGCTAAAAATCTAATTGGGAAATCTGAGTTAGTATTGAACATGTGATTGGCTCTTATATTTTATGATGCAATAACACCTGCCTATCATGTTTCAGTATGCTAATGCAGGCCATGCAACACCAGTTTAACAGAAGAAGGGGTCGGGACCAATTTGTTAATTCATACAATCTGGATTTCTTGATGTGGTAGAAGTGTAGACGCTTCTGTGCCTTTTTTTTTTTGTTGGCTAATTGTGAAACCGCCACATCAAGTACTTTCTTGAAAACAAGTTTTGTTTTATCACTTTAAGGATAAAGGACAGAGACAACACTAAAGTGATTCTTAGCTCAAATCATTTACACTTCATGCACTGCACATTTAGCTTTATTTCTTGCTATAACACACCTGTCTCAGCTCATAAATATGAGTTTGAGAAGTACCTGATATAGTGAATTAGGTGTGCAGAGACTGCACGAGTGCATAAACTTCAAAAGCGCCAGAGACCGTAAACCACAGATGTTATACAAGCCCAGAGAGTGAAGGTACTACAGATATTATATGAGCCCAGAGACTGAAGAGACTACAGATATTATACGAGCCCAGAGAGTGAAGAGACTACAGATATTATACGAGTCCAGAGAGTGAAGGTACTACAGATATTATACGAGCCCAGAGACTGAAGAGACTACAGATATTATACAAGCCCAGACACTGAAGAGACTACAGATATTATACAAGCCCAGAGACTGAAGAAACTACAGATATTATACAAGCCCAGAGAGTGAAGGTACTACAGATATTATACAAGCCCAGAGAGTGAAGGTACTACAGATATTGTACGAGCCCAGAGACTGAAGAGACTACAGATATTATACGAGCCCAGAGACTGAAGAGACTACAGATATTATACGAGCCCAGAGACTTAAGAGACTACAGATATTATACGAGCTCAGAGACTGAGGAGACTACAGATATTATACGAGTCCAGAGAGTGCAGGAAAACAGAAGCACAGGGGAGTAGAGATAAAGAAGGACGCTGGTGCCTTGAGGAGGACGGCTGTATAAATAATGCCTGCTCATCAGTAGTGAAGCGTGTGTGGAGAGTGGGAGCCAACAGAGATCGACTTTATCTGTGTTATCCAGAAACCAAGTGTAAGGATGGGGCGACAGAGTACTTAGTCAGCAACTCTGTCTGATCTCATTCTCAGGAGGGTCGCTCACACACAACCCAGATTCTTTCACACACACTTGGATCTCTATCTCTGCCTCAATGTCTCGCACTCGCACGCACACATATTTCTGTGTCTTTCTCTTTTACCTCACACACACACACACACACACACACACACACACACTGTATCAGTATCACTAATCATTGCTGTATACATCGGTGGGAATCTGTAAGATTTGGTTCAATTTCGATTCAGGATTGTAATCTATTGTTATGAAACAATTCTTTATGCAGCGTGTTGCATTTCTGTTTTTTTATTTTATTTCTCTAGCCTACGTTATTATTTATATTTCATAGTATAACCACTTGCTGCTTTTAAAACAATATTTTCAGCCATCATGAAAAGAACACAGAATGAATTTCACTGTTTGAATACTTTCAGTCATCGAATATAAAGCTATCAAAATACGCATTACCTAAACTTTATGGCCAAATGACTGGTGCCGCTTGATATAGGAAAAGGGCTCTGACTAAATGCCCTTTCTTTCTCTCCTTTTCTTTCCTTCTTCTCTCTCTTCTCCCTTACTGTTTTGCTCACTTTCTTTTGTTCTTACTTTCTGTCACTTTCTCACTTTTTTCTTTCTCTCTCTCTTTCTAAATCTTTCTTTCTTTTGTTCTTGATGTATGCATTTGTATGTGTTCTTTGTCTTGCCTATTCCTTTCTTTCATTCTTTTTCCCTCTCTTTCTTCCTTCCCTCCTTTATTCACTCCTTTCTTTTATCCCTCCATCTCGTTCAGGTCCTTGCAAGCACTGTGCATTTTCCTCTGGAAATGCAACTCTAGTTTGAATTAGTGTTTAGTTTTCATCAGAAAAAAAAAGATTAAATATCAAAGCCGATGTAAAAGTATGATGCAGAATCTTTTGAGAGAATTGATTAATTTTCCGATATCTGGCTGTACATCTGTTTTAATACAGAACTCGGCAGTTTAAATGCACTGTGCTTTTTTCCTGTGCCATTTCATAAGAGGCTTAAAAGACCACTTGTACCCAGTGCACACACATCTTTCTTCCCTTCCTTTGCTCACCTATTCCCTTCTTTTTATTTCCCTTCCTCCTCCAGAGTTCCTAGAGAAATTTCAGCCATGAACGTACACCAGGCTCTCAGCTTGATACCCACCTGCGATTTCCTCACTAACAGGTACGTCTACCTACCTTGTTTTATTGCTTCATTATTTTTTCATTCTTATTCACAGCTTCTCATGGAATTAGGGCACAAATAACACATTTATATTGTATGGCTTTTAAATATGAATATTGTAATAGTGATCAGATCTGGTTTAATGTTTGTCAGTCTTTTATTACAACAACACTCAGTTTATACTTAGCGGGTTACACCATAGACGTCAGAATGCAGTGGGGTTTTTCTTTGTGTGATCCGAAAACATTTACTTTCTCTGTCTGCTTGGTAGGCACATGGGCTTCCTGCTGAAGGATGGTGGTCATGCAGACTAAATGTGAGACTTGGACTGCCAGAGCTGCCACAAAAAAACACTACACAAAAACACACACGACTGGCATGCCTTAAGTAACCTTTCAGCATTGAATAAGTGCAAAATGTACAGAGGCTGACTATCAGGCACAGGCGTCACATTAACAGCAGAGGTACAAACGGAAGAGGTTTTTAGATAGACCAAGCCTGGAAGTGTTTAGTGCTCTGATGAGTTACAACAACAGTTATCAACAGAATGACATTACTGTAGGGATTAATGATGTCATACATTTAGTGTGTAACCTGTCTGGACCTGTTCAAACCGTATCTCTCTCTTTTTCACATTTTTATTTGGATTCTACCATTATAAGAGTACCACAGTCCTGTATTGCACCTGGTAACAGTATCGCAGTTGGGTTTTGCACGTGGTCCTGGTTCTCTGCTCGTCGGGCTCTTAGATCTTTGTAAGCACCCATTTACAAAGAAAACCCAGAAATGAAATGTAAATTGGCGGTTCTGAATGAAAACCCCCATCTTTCCTTCCCAAGCAGAGGCATTTGATGTACACTTCAGGGGCCTGCTGTGTACATCGATTTTGGAGAGATTTTTTTTTCACTCGTCTTCATTTTAGTGTTTCCTGTACATGAGACTGCTTTAGTGCATTTCTGATACAGAAATGTGTTACTAGTGATACAGAATGGTTATGATCTTGTTACCACTGATGTACTTATGCATTCACTGGTCTTAATCCTTAGGTTTGCGTGGTTGTAGGAGCACACTGACCCAACAGTCCCCAGCAAACTCCAGTAAACACATTGTGTGTGTGTTGTGAAGTCTCCTCCATTAACACTGCGTTTAGGCTTGTTCTTTTTGTGAACACTTTAAAGCCACCCGACATCAGAATGTTGGTGTATGTGGGAGAACGCTGGGTCGGTGTGCTCTGGGTTTAAGTGTCGTGTGTATTTGTTGTAATCTATAAAGTCTTGACCATCTACAGAGTATGACCGTTATGTTGTAGGGTGTGAGTTTGTAAGCTGATCAAATGTGAAAAAAAATATACACCCTCCTCACAGTGAAGAGAAAACTCCAGTGTTGTGAAAATTGTATTTCATAACATTTGTTGGAGCATTTCTGTTACAAAGATGGCCAGAGTTTGATGTAGGCCTACTGAAGTCTTAATATGTGATTGTGATTTGATGTCACTGTATACACAAGCCGTTCTCACACTTGGGTCCTGTACCATCTCTGCACTGTATGATTACGTGTTTTTCCTGAAGGACTCCTTGTTAGTAATTAAGCCATATTTTCGATGAGAGGGAATAAGGCTCAACTATGCAGTAAGTGAGTGTTCCAGAGGAAAGATTCTGGGGTCCAGAAAGCCTGATGGCTCATTTATCTAGAAGGTGTGGATGAATGTTGGAAGGATGCACTGTGTGTAGGAAGAAGCATAGCGCAGCCAAAAATGCTAACAAGACTTGGACTCGTACTACCTGATAATATCTCTTGGCTTTCATTCCACTTTTGTTTGGCACATTAGCATTTTTGTCTAAGCCGTTAAAGTTGTCATTACGTTTGTCTGTTGAACAGCTGATACAGTTGAGTGCAAAAGTTTGCACACTTGCAAAATAAAGAAGATGAAAATGTATTTTAACCAACAAGACATTTAGTGCGAGTTGGTTTCACAGATGTTCATTGCCACAAGTAGCAAAAATGGTTCAATCATGTATGTTAAGTTAGTAATAGTGGAAAAAAACAACCTCAAAATGATCTCGCACCTTCTAATGTTCTAAAAATATTTTCTAATAACTTGTATGCCCACTCTTTGCCTTTAAAACTGCCTCCAACCTCTTTCATATTCTCTGACAGTGACGGGCTCTTGGATTTTCTCAGTTGTCGTATTTAACCCCACCTGTCGTATTTAACCCCACCTGACATCGATACTAACTCTGACATCTGGCCAAGTTAGTATCGATATGTCAAGAAGAATGAGCAAAGCTTGGCCAAGCAACTGGCAGACACTGCCTTCTTCAGATCAGGTCATGGTAAAACATTGACATTGTTTTTGGTTCTTTTCAAACAAATGTTTTGTTTATTTTGACTTCGGTTTTGGATTGTTGTCTTGTTTCCGGATGCGCTCGCATTTCATTTTTTACTTTTTGGAATTCCTTTATTATTATTATTTTGCACTCAACTCTATCATGTTGTACATTGTGTTCAATGTAGAGGTAATCAACCAGCAGCATGCCTGTCCAGTGTGTCCTTGTGTTTGTAAAAGTAAATACATGTCTGTAATTGAGTGTGGGGTTGTAAGAGACAGTATGAGTGCCACGGTTGGTTTGCTCTGTGACAGTTGTGTTGTGTATTTGTGTGTGTGTGTATACGTGTACTCTCTGCACAAACAAACTTAACTAACCAGTCATTACCTGTTTAACCTAACTTAATGCATTGTAGACCATAAATGACCAATTATTATATTTTGCCTTGTTCAAAATGTAACTAAAATAATGACTATTCTTGTATTAAAATGGTAGTTTTGCCACTGAAACTTTTTATATTCAAATGTTTTTTCTTCCTAATATGCCACTGTATAGATGAGTCTAAACTCACCTTTATTACTCAGTGCCTCTCTCCTTATGTTCTCTCTCTAGCCACTCTTTGTGAGGGATGGAGTAGTGACAGATTTTTTCACGTTCTCCTGTTCTTTAGCCGACTTCCTCATTGCATTCCTCTCTCCGAGCAAAGGAAGGATGAGAGAATGATAGAGGGATCAAACGTGGTTTCATGAGTTCAGGAGGATGAGAGGTGTTGACTTTTAACTTGACTGTTTGCTTGTATTTATATGCACACTTCAAGACTGTTAAACTTGCCAAGAGTTCATTCATATCAGTATTTGAAAGTTTGGGTCGATACTTAATTGATATCCACTGATAAGACTTCTAAGCAAATCATTTAAATTATGGTGGAGCTGTTGGGGTCAGACAGAATGTTTTATCAACATTTAAACAGGGTTTGACCGATTAAATCCCATTTCATTTCAGTTTCCTTTAGTAACTAGTCTTTTTTAGGCATCTGTGCCAAATGGATGGCTGTTAGAGCAATAATTAAGAAGAACACACAGGCAATGGCTGGAGCTTCTACTCTTAGAGAGTCAGATCTTAGGTAACACATACACACACAGTCTTTCTATCTGTTTCCACACACACTTGCCCTTTCTCTCTCACCAACATACTTGTGTAAATTTCACAAGACACAAATATAGGAATATTATATATTTTATTTCGGAATAGTACATTCTCCACTTTTTAATTTCTATCAAGAACAAATTTACAAAATAAATGAACAATAAGTAAATCTTCATTTAATAAAGGTTTAGCAGGGTTTGAAGGAAAGAAGCTTATAATAGAGGCATCAGACTTCCTCCAGCAAACAACTGGCTCCTTGCCTTATAGATTTAAAACACTGATTGGTGTACACGTACACACACACACACAGAACACTAAAAAGCAGCCAGGTGATCTTTTTTGGTCAAGTGTTTACCACTAAAAAGCTTATTTCAGTTATTAAGAAACATGCATATTTGTGTTCCTTTAGTACATATTCAATATCCCTCATTCAATTCTTTCATACTGCCACAAGGTCTCTCCCTCTTACATTGAAATACTAAAGACTTGCCTGAAACAGACATCAGATTCAGAAATACATTCTCTTGCATAGATTTCACACCGAGTGTACTTATCCCTACATTCCTCCCATCATTTATACACACGCAGCACTATGGAATGGTTTGGAGAAACAGCCTCAGGTCTTGCAACACATTATTTTTTTATTACACCTTCTCTTACTTTCAGCTGTTAAAGGTTGTTGCTGTAGCTTTTAAATTTCCTAAAAGTTCAATGAGCTGTGTGTGTGTTGTCAGGAAGTGAAATCCTACGTCCACGTTTGTTTTTTGGGTTGTCTGGTCAACTGGGTCATATGTTAAAGACTCGTGATCCACCCTGGAACACAGCAGACGGGTTGGGAGACAACTTTGTCCTCACCAGCTGCTCCTGTGAGAGAGAAATGACAGGCATCATTACTGACATGACTGACACACACCCTGTTCTTTTAGCTAACTTAACCAACAAACTTTGTTAAACATTGTTTGTTCCAGTCGGTCAAGCACGTTTACGTCTCCTTAATCTAATTTGTTGTTAGCGTTAGAATTCTCATGACTTAACCTTAAGTGAAATAATCTTGACCTGGCTATCTGTGAAACAACAGATCTGCACATTTTACTGTTAGCTACTTGAACTTAGAACCTTTCAGTCAACCTTCAAGTCCCAGGACAACCAGATAGCCACTGAAGGTCTCTTGAGCAAACCTCCTAATCCTCAATTGCTCAGCTCTATGCTGCTTCACTTGTATGTCACTCTGAATAAGGGTCTGCCAAAGGAATAACTAATTCAAAGATCAATAGCACACCTATTATGGATGACCCACACTTCTGACGTGCTTCTTGAAATACAACTCGGATCTGTAAAAAATGTGCAATGTCGATGACAAAATAAAAATTTAAAGCTTGCTTATTTAATTATTTAGCTCCTGATGGAGGGAACCCAAATGAGACCACACTTGCATTCACAGTGGGATCCTGTGTGCACAATAAAAGCATGAAAAAAACTCCAACAATTACAATTGAAATTAAAAATCGGTTAGTTTAAGGTACACTGCCTGTCGTAATGATTATCCTGATGATCATGTTAAAAGATTCCAACACACAGCATATAAGGTGCTCTGGAAAAAGGTAGCTCAAATTAGTGAAGAAGTAATCGAACTAAATAGAACTCCATCATGAAGAAGTAAATGTATACTAATATACTTTTCTTTTTTAACCTTATAATACAGCAGTTCAGGAACAGAGCAGAGAAGACAAAGGTGAGAGAGGAAGGAGAGATAAGGGCAGGGGTGCTCTCAAACTTTTCATCTCTTGTACACAGTCTCCTCTCTCCAGACTTCTAGGAATGATAAATGCATTTTGGGGGAAAATGGAGCGGCAACAAACGCAACAGAGAAAAGAAAAAACCCAACTTGGATTAATTATGTTAACTTACATCATCTCTATGTAACTTGCATAAAGTGTGTGTGCGTTTGTCTTTCAGTCTGTGGTTAATGTTCCTTGAAGAAAAGGTCATTACAGCAGAAAAAACATCTAATTCAATTTAGTCTCAGAGCAAATCCGAAATGCAGCTATAAATCCAAACCCCAGGCTTTTAAGACACTTTGAGCTGAAAGATTAATAGGCTCCAGGCTCAGAGCAAACACGCAGTCTCTTATCCATGGACACACTTTGCTACAGAATGCTTGGCCATAACAACAGAAAATATGAGTTTAATCCTGGCTATTTTAATTAATCAAAAAATAAGTTAATATAATAAGCGGGTCACAGCCATAAATCCCCTAGTTTTAAACACTTTACTTAAAGCTGCATAGCCTGTTTCTGTTATTTAATACCAAACAAACTATTAAATAATAATAATAATAATAATACTATAATGTGGACCAAAAAATGCTGTTTTCATGGCAAAATGCTGGTTTATGGTATTCACTGAATTGGTTTTATGCAACAGGCTGAATAAAATCAGACTGGTTGTGAAGGGAAAATGAACAGATATGACTTCCTTTTAAAATACTGCAGGATACATAGAAGATATAAAAATGATATTCACTTCATTTGAACATGTTTGTTAGTTTTATTAAACCCACCTGTGTTATCTAAAACCAAGATTAAGGCCAACTCTCCAATTAATCCTCTTGCACTCCAATAATGTAAAGATACTCGGCTAACACTAATTAAACAGAGTGATTTTAAGTCAAACTTAGATTTTGGTGCTATCATGTTCCAGAACTAACTTTAAAAGTGTGATACCTAATGTAGAGAGTTGGCTTTCAGGTATAGATCAGAGCATAATTTTAACCAAAAAGCCAGCCTACTATATTAAGGGTCTAATTTCAGGTGATGGGTTAGATACTTGTATACTATGCTGTTATGTAGTGCATTAATGCACTAAGCTCAAGTTCAAGAGTAAAAAAGTGTCACGCTCACTTGAAAGTCTAGTTATGATCTTACAAGATTAAGTTGAGTGGTCTTATAAGACAAGTCGAGTGATCACCATGAAAATCACAAAGGTAAATCGTGCTCTAAACAGTGGAGTACCCTGTGTGGATGATTTGGGACAGCAATGAACTGGCTGTCAGTGACCCAGTAGTGTGTTATCCAGACAGCCCTGGAGGCCTTTTCATATTGCTCCAGCATGCTTTCACACTCAACATGTTCCTCAGCAAGCGTTAAACCAGGGCAGCACAATACAGTGCCTATAGAAAATCATCATACCCTGTCAAAATCCTTACCTTTTGTCACATTACAACCTGGAAAATAAAATAAATTAAATCTAACTTTTTCCAGCTGTATATACACATTATAATCTTCAACATCAAAGTGAAAATAAAATTTTTAATAATTCTGAACAATTATTACAATTTACTACTTGAAATGTGAATATCATCTGCGAGTCGTGTTACACATCAATGCCTTCT
>JAOUQW010000021.1:7490821-7500833 GCA_028565825.1 Olivaichthys viedmensis
CATGGCATCATGGACTCCATGAAGTACCAGGAGATTTTAAATGAAAATCTGGCTGCCTCTGCCAAGAAGCTACAACTTTGTGGTTGGATCTTCCAGCAGGACAATGAACTAAAACATGCGTCCAAATCCACACAAAAATGACCACAGAATCAAGCTTCTTGTTACAGGAGAAGACTCAGTGCTATTATGTTGGCAAAAGGAGGTTGCACAAAATTATTATTTTTGGATAAGGGTTTTATTTTTTAGAATAACTTTACTTCAATTAAAGGTTAAGCTAATTAACCACAAATTCATTTTTTCATCCTTTTTTACCCATCTTTACCAAGGGTGCCAATAATTCTGGAGCTGACATTATATATGGCTGCTTCTCCTAAGTTCCAAATGAAAAATAATTGAATTTTAAGTAAAAACTACTTGGTTCAAGTAAAAACTGTTGTGTGTGTGAAATATTAAAGTGACTGGGAAAACAACACAGCAGCTTTAAAATTTTGAGAAATGAGAAATGGAATGGAAGGTGTGAGGCGTGTGTGGTTTATAGAAGGTGTACCTTGCGGAATGCTTTTATAAAGTGTGGACACTTTGGGAGGATATTTATTATATATTATTTGTTGGGATACTGATAAGGTTAGGGTATTATGTGGGGGTATTTACAGAAATGCAGTACCTTCCGGGGGTATTTATATGGAGCTGTGACTTTCTTCACATGTGTCTGCAGTTGTTCGATTAGTTCATTCTGGTCCCTGTGTTTACATTCTGGAGTAAGTACAACAAATGCCTTCACAACCTGAGTAAGAAAACATGAGAGAAAGACAGAGAGAACTATAAAACTCATTTAGATTTCTCATCACTCACAAACTTTAGCATAAGATCCTATCTCAAACCAAATCTATACGTGATTTCATGTGCAGTTTCTGTATTGAGCTGGATCTCTTTCTAATGTCGGCCACTTAGTTGTGTCATTTTTACTTACCGAAAGGTTATAAAAGTTTGTTCCCCAAAGGTTTGATTCGACTGCAATAGCACACTGGGTTTGATTGAACTGTGTTAATGTGCTTAGAACAATACAAAGACCAAGAGTCCTAAGTGAAACATTTGCAGCTTAAAAAGCCCACAGCTGCCCACTGACATGACAAAGAATTATGGGATAGACAAGGTTTGATTTCCCAACTGACATCTAAACACCACTGTACAGATGTGTGGTTTCACATCTATAGATCACTGAATATGTTCATTGTAAAACAGCCATATAACAGATGAGTTTTTAAGAGCATTTCTAAGTTTAATATGTAAGGCAAACTAAGAAATAAATTAGATTCTTACTAGATTAAATGTGTTTCCACACTAATATAATGTGCAGCTTCATTACACTAAATGCCTCATTTAACTAACAAAGTTTCATGCAATGAAAAAAGGGATTTGCCAGTGGGAAAAAGAAAACCCTGAACCACCGTGAAGGGAAATAATATTCAAATTACTGGCAATTTGTGGTGAGAAAACTCATTTATTTAATTTGACATGGTGCTTAACTTGACATAAGATGTTCTGTACCTACAGAGCACGCCGTTTTGGCTCTTGAATAGTTGTGACTGGTTCAAATGCAGAACTACAGAACAATCCAGATATACACCTCTACTGAAGCCTTTGCAGCTTTACAACTGCACAGCCAAATGTGATGGCCCGGTTGAGTGTTGAGTTGTAAAGGTGTAAAGACTTCAGTACAGGGGATATTTCGCCCTGAATTCCTCAGCTTAAAGTTTGATACGCAACATTTTCCACAATCCAAATATAACAAAAGCATTCAAGGTAATGGACAGAAATTCACTGGTCTGGAAGAGATGACTTTCAACCACCTGATCTTTATATTTTTGGCAAACTGACAATAATCGAGAACATGGTTTACCCAAATCAAGCTTCTCCTCTCACACTGGCTGTCCGTAATGTAGTTTTTAAAAAATCCACTCAAAATAACCTGATTAGTGTAGTGATGACAGCGGTAGTACATTACCTCTCCTCTGATTGGGTCAGGACTGCTAACCACAGCTGACTCAGCCACAGCCTCGTGCTCTATTAAAGCATTCTCCACCTCAAATGGGCCAATGCGATATCTGAGAAAGCCAATCAAAAACAGGGAGGGTGTAAAGTACATTGCCATTCAACTGTGTAGTGCTATTAACCCCTTAAACTCCCAGGATCTGTTGATGGGTCCAGACTTCCTTACTCTCCTAAATACACACCTTTCCTATTAGCTTCATTGTAGTTACTGAGTAATTTATAGTAATTACTGAAAATGATGCTTTAAGATGAATAACTAAATAATAAGAAAAGACTTGAGGGGCCTATATTGTGAAAATCAACTTTTTCCTGTTTTTTTGATGGGTTTTAGACACTGAGAAAATGTGCATTTAAGGGGAATTTAAGGGGTTAACGCATCTGCAGTGCACAGACAAAAATTTCAACACGTTTCCCTGTACTTATAAAAGAAAAGTAAACTCAAAACTCACTTAAACCCTATTCGGACGGGATTAGATTTACATGGGAAGGTTGTAATTCCATCATTTGCCTGGTTTTCAACAAACTCAGTGGTAGGCTAATAATTTTAGTCACGTCCGGATAGACATCTCTGATTTTACCGGCAGATGTCACCTCTGGCGTTGAAAAAAAAAGAAAGTTTTTTTGGCCACTGCCACTCGCTGTTTTTGGTCGTCTTTACCCACAGATGATGAAAAAATATTTACGGCAATCACAAAATGTTGGATGCTCTAGAAGAGTCTCTAAAATATGTAGTTGCTTTTACTTTATCTATCCACTGTGTTTACTGGGAGCTCATCAGAAAGGAAAAGAAAGTAACGGTAATTAACCAACCAACAGAAAGAGCGCAATCTGATTATATTGACTATGACAGCTACAGCCGGTGTAAAGTCTCACTTCATATTAACATATGCCACAATATCATGATTGTATTGTTCTAAAAATAAATTCATGATCCAGTAACGTGAACATATCACAATGTACGACACAAACATCCGGGTTAGAAACTCGCTCACCTTAAAATGTAGGCCTACTTGTTTTGGCGTTGGTATACAAACAAGACTGCGCTTCATCTATGCCATTTTATGCGATTTGTGTCCGTTATAGGAAAGGAAAGGAAAAATAAAAGGAAGCACCACAGAGAAACGCTATAAAGTCATTATCACCACTCTTACCCTGCAGACAGTATAACATCATCAGCTCTGCCAACGAACCACAGGTATCCATCCTGGTCCATCATCCCTCGATCACCTGTAAGGTAGAAATCGCCACGGAAACACTCTGCCGTTTTCTCTGGCTCTTCCTGCAGGCGATACTGGAAATATCAGGACTGAAACACTCACAGACCTGACATAAGCCAGTGTTTATATAGGTGTATCAGCATGTGACCAGTTTATATAGGTGTATCAGCATGGGACCAGTTTATATAGTATCAGCATGGGACCAGTTTATATAGGTGTATCAGCATGGGACCAGTTTATATAGGTGGATCAGCATGGGACCAGTTTATATAGGTGTATCAGCATGTGACCAGTTTATATAGGTGTATCAGTATGTGACCATTTGCTGAAATGACTCTCGCTATATGAAAACCAATTGTGAACCAATTGTGAAGATCTGTACAAATGTGATTGCAGATGGGGAATATTGAAAAAAAAAAGAGTCAGATACAGACATCAGATGTGGCTGTCAACAGGAAAAAAACAGTTATAGGATTATTCTTTTAAAGCTAAATGCAGCAGGAAATCTTTTCTTAACCCCAGTTAAGACAGAACAGAAAGTAGATACCGTGTACTCAGTGAAGAGGGAGAACGGTCTGTGTGGTTTTACTCTGATAGCCAGGTTTCCTTCTGTTCCCTGACCAACGACATTTCCTTCATCGTCTACCACCTACGGCCACCACAAAATTATAACTTAAAAAGCAGACATATTAAAACATTAATTAAATTAAATTAAAAAAGATTAAATCTGCTTGTGCAGAGATTGTATTTACCTGCACATCATAAGCTGGTGATGCTTTGCCAAAGGAACCGGGTCGGATTTCCATGCCTTTGAAAGTGCCAGCAATCAAAACCTGATCAATAATCAAAAAGACAAAAAGCTGATGTGACCGTTTATTATTACAGTAGACCCACCCTTGCTCTGCTGATCTACCATCTTATAGAGTTTGGACTTCATCCAGTTACAGAAATATCTAAATATTAGAGCCAGTTCCTGTAAGATCAGAATTGAAGCCGATCTCTCCAGGAGCATGGTCATACACTTCCGCCTTATGAAAAGGAATGACAGTACTCTCCTGTAGCGAATTTTGTGACTTGTTTTCATGTCTGATGAGGATCTTCCTTTTTGAAATCTAAACACACCGACTGAAAAACATTGACACTGCCAATTCACCTGGCAACCACACGACAGCAGGTTGGCTAAGCACAAAAATGTAATCAGGCAAAGAAAACAAAATGCTGGCTCAAACTTTACTGCTTGCAATCTAAATGTGAGCTATTTTGTTTACTTTATATCTTAGCCTATACTAATTAATGAAGCATGTAGCATCAGCTGCCACTTTCTACACTGTTTTTAAATCAGCATGCTTTATCGAAAACATTTGATACATATACCACATACTCCACAGGGGGAGTAGCATTTTATGAGGACAATTGTACAGCTTGTTATTAAGCTCTTAAACACTTCCACCTCTGCAAAAACAAAAGTTCAACTCCAGAATTATCAGCAACCTCCATGAAAATGAGCAAAAATTTTAATATAAAATTAATAACACATGCAACTAGTGAAATTATTTGAGTTTAAATATAAGGGAACGCTGTATAGTTTCAATTTAACACAATATTTTTTAAGTTTTCTGAAGTAGTGCATTTTTTCCCCTGCAAAACACACAACATTATTGGCACCCCCACAATTAATATTTGGAATAGTCTGGCCAGGAGAGAATAATAGCACTTAGATACTAAGACGGCCATCGCAAAACATTGATTTTGTGTTCTCTGAACGATTTGTGTGTTGATTTTTGGAAGCATGTTTGGGGTCATTATCTTGTTGAAAGATCAAGATACTCTACTTGAAATGACTGAACAGCGAAAGAAAAGCGTGTCTCTCCTTCACTCACTGTCTCAGTCTGCCCATATCCCTCGTAGATATCCAGGCCTGTGAGCATTCTCCATTTACTCATCACCTCGGGGTTAATGGGCTCCCCTGCACACAGGCAGTGCTCTAGAGCCTGAAACTGAAACCTGTCACACACAGAGCAGTCTCATCAATATAGTCTAATTCTGTTCATTGCTACACAGCACAAACTGACAGTTCCAATTAATTTAAGTAGACAAAGCAATCAGGGTTAGACTAGCATGGTTTTAGATATACCCTAGACTAGCTCTATTTGGTCATGACAATGCTACATGCTACATGACCCTGAAATGAAGTGATTCAAGGAGTTGTTGCAACGCATGCTTTGGATAGACTCGATTTGACAGGTCTTCTCTCCTATTGCCCTGAGACAGTTGTAAAAGCTTTTTCTTGTGTATATATAATGACAATAAAACTGACATGAATTAAAATAAGATAATTGACGCAGTTTGTTGATGTATAACCTGGACAGATCCTCCTGTATCAACATCCGATAAGCTGTTGGAGCAGTGCAGAAAGTGCTGATGGGATAGCTGGAGAGAGTCTAAAAACAAGGATGGAGTGAAAATGGTTTCAGTCTAACTAGAATTCCAGTCGAGTACCACATTACACGCCTCTGCTGATGAACTGACAAAACTTCGTCACACTATGGAACTTGTGGTAAATTATAACAGAAATACAAGTGAAGTCTTTTTTCTATCATCGGAAAATGCATCATTAATGCTAGTATGTTGCTTAAAACATTCTTTCTGATTTATTATAAATACACCTTGAGGACAATGTTGGTGTCGAAGCGCGGCATATGGTGTGTGAACACGCACGCTCCCTGTGTCCATGGAGCAAACACACTGCTCCATGCAGATTTAGCCCAGCCCGTGTCCGAGGTGTTCCAAAACACATCACCGTCAGTAAGATCTAACCAGTACCTATACCAACACACACAAATTAAATACACATACACAGAGTTCCACATATAAACCGTGTCATGTTCAAATTACTGGTACAAAACACTTGCAGTTTTCACACACACACACACACACACCTGCCATTGACAGTGAGCCCCAGGCCATAGCTACAGTGGCTGTGAAGGGTCATTTTGGGAGACCCAGTGGTTCCACTGGTGAAGAAGATGGTCATGGGCTCGTCACTCCTGGTGTTCACACACACATGGTCAGCGGAGGCACTCCTGCAAACGCAGAGAGGATACACATCATTTGGAAACTTCAGGTTTACCCCCTTGAGGAGTCCGAGCATAATTGGCCCTGCTCTTTGGGTCGGAATGATGGCATTCCACTAGTGGGTGGGAACTGGCGAATTGGTGGGAATACAAATGTTTTATCATTGGCAACTGCTGTAAAATGTAATTACTGCTGTAAAGGCTTAAGGTGATTAAAAATAGCTCAGTCTTCCCACCCAATCTGGCAACACCGAACAAGTGGCTGGGACTGTTTGAATGCTTCAGTGATGATCAGCACAGAAAGGAGAGGGAACTGCATCTTTTTAACTAGTATTTCTAATGATCAGTACAGTACAGAAATGGTGTATAAAATGTTACATTTTAATGTAATGTATTTCATCTTTTTTCCCCCCACTGAACTGGCATGAGGAATATGAATCTAAGGGGAAGAAAAATAATCTGTGCTCTCACCCCATTAAAGTTGTAAGATTGCTCCATCCTGGTCGCTCCTTGCTGCACAGCAGAAGTTTAGAGGTCAATGTGGGACACTGTGGAGTCACAGCCTCCATTAGCAGAGCCATACTCTCATCCGTGATCACACACTTTGCTTGGGAGACCTGCAAACGGTGCAGGACATCTCTGGCTGTGAGCTGGGACGTTCCAGGGATCAGAACTGTACCTGTAGGAGCAGAAAGAGTGTGTAGATACAAAAATGGATTGTAGGATTTTGATGAGGACTCTTTTCAAGCCACTCACTTCAATTTCACTTCAGTGACATCTACCAGCCACCACAGATTTACCAGTGCCTCAGTGCCACCACACCTGCCTCTAATATTCAGATGCCACTAAAGGACTTGATTAATTCTATCAGATGTGCTAGATTTCCTGGAGAAGGATTGGGATGCCATAGACTACAAAGATAATTACATAGGGTTATAAAATAAACAGAGACGATGTGATGTTCTTCATCTGGACGAGAGTGTGTTTACCTGTTCTGATGCAGGCGATGTTGACCAGCCACCACTCTGGAACTCGGGGCAGGATGAGGAGGACTCGATCTCCTCTTACTAAACGGCATTCTTCAATCAAAACATTAGCCAGTCGTCTAGAGTGGAAGGCCAGCTCCTCAAAACCCCATTTGATCTCCTCATTCCTATCATTCACCCACCACAGGGCAGGCCAAGACGACTTCTCACCTGCCTACAAGTAGTACAGAATTTATTTGACTTGCATTAATATAGTATGAAAAGTAGTATCCAACTTATTAGATATTAGACAGTCAGTGCTGGAACTGAATGAACAATTTACAGTATAATCCCTGTAACATCCAATATCATGGTTTTCAGTACGCCATAGAGGACATTAAATAATGTGACACTTTCTTTCCGTATTATAATCGGTTCTGTAGAGCACTTGGTAGACTTTCAAAAATAAAATGTATTATTATTATTAATGCAGTGGCAGTGCAAGTATTACATTATTTGAATATAATATTTAAAAAATGAGCACAAGATTTCTCACAGATTTCAGGAGTTTAAATCAATCAAAAGAAAAAAAAAATATATATATAAAATCTGACTTGAATATTTCTGCATGTATGTAACATTAGTACTATTTCCCTATTTATTTATATCAATAATACATTTCTCTATTGGTTTATTTTTCATATTTGTTTATTTTCTTAAGCATTAATCCTTGTCTTAATGATGAGTTTTCAGTCAAACGTCATGGTGTCTCTATTCCCAATTGGTTAATCGAGATCAGACTTTAATGTTGACTGTACATGCCTTGTGCCATGACTGATTGTTTTGAATGCATAAGCACATTAACGGCTGCATACTGACAGCAGATCATCTGAGATCTGACGTTCTTGGCTGACCTGGCTGTAAATGCTAGTTAAAATGATTCTCTCTTTAGTGTGGACTCTCTGGCTAACAGTTTGCTCCAGGTGGCTGAACACTAACTATATTTCAATAAAATAATACCAATATCCAATGTAAAACACAAACCTTTTCTAAAGCTTGATACGTGGCTAAACAACATTATGAGATAAAAGCCAGTGACAACCGCACTAGCTTCATTTACAAGTTCCTTTGGCCAGGACTTTATGTGGATGAATGTGGTCTGAACTAATGGTGTCATACATCAATGAACAAATAAATTAAATAAATAGAGTAAATTAAAACAAACAAACAAAAATACAGAAATTCATAAATAAAAATACAGAAATAAATACATAAATAAAAATACAGAAATAAATACAGAAATTCATAAATAAAAACACAGAAATAAATACAGAAATTCATAAATAAAAAACCAGAAATAAATACAGAAGTTCATAAATAAAAACACAGAAATAAATACAGAACTTCATAAAGAAATGAGTAAATAAATACAGAACCTAAGACTGCCATTCATTACTAAATAAAGACAAACGAAACAATATAAAAAGATATTTATTCATGGAGTCATTTAATCAGTGAGTGGATCATTTGTTGATATTTTGTTTTGCTCTCCTGCCCTATCTGACGGTAGTAACAGCACTCACTACCTTCTCTTTAGTTTCCCAAACGTCGAGGACATGTTGAGCGAAGTTGAAGCGCGGAGGAACGTGAGGTTTGTACGCGCGCTTCAGACTGTCGAAGTCCATGAAGTTTTTCGGCGCTGTTGTTTTGTATCTGGGTGTCGGAAGCCATTGCGTTAAACACAACGCACGCGCCAAACATTCACGACCACGACGACGAAACGCAGACAAGAGCATTGTTTAACGCAGTGGTCATATAAAGCGCAGCTGCGTGAGTTTCATCATGAGGAGCCGCGCTGGGAGAACGTTGACCGACTGCCCAGTCTGGTTTCAACACAAACCCCAAGGCGGGATTCATCTGTGAGCCCACGTGCCTTTCGTAAATAAACGCTCTCGCGATATTTAAGTGACGAGTCACGAGCCCTCAGCCAATCACAACCACTGAAATTTAGCCGCAGGTCGCGCGCCACTTCTTGTCGCGCTGCTGTGCAACAAACATTGACCGAATATGGAGCAGGGCAGACAAGACCACGTTTGTGCTCTTTAAGACGCCATTGCAGTCGGTTTTCGTTTTCAAGGGTTACGACGGGAAAGTTACTGACCGCATACCCCAAGAACTGATTGCATTTATAGACACTTGTGCTTTGGGACAATGTCCTGCAGCAGCGCGATACGAAAGTGAAGCCACTAGCTGCCAGTGTTCATTTGGTTTTGAAAATGGCTGACCGAGGAGACAAGCCAGTTCAGCTACTCAAGGCCCAAAGAGCCCAGACAACAGACACCAAACTCGCATTGTTTCAAAACTCAAAAATAATAAACCATAGTGCGCTAGAAAATTGTGTCTTGTGATATTACTGATTATTACTGACAAGACTTGGTGTGATCATTTGCAGCTAACCAGCTATTACTGATCTCTTTTAATCTGTAGTCTAATTTATTTATTTTTAATAGAATATAGCCATGTTGCTAGGTGATGTCTCTTGCATATAACTTTGTTAGCTAGCTAAACTAGGGGTAAGTCAAGTTAATGTGCTTGTCAGGTAGCTCAGTGGTTAGGGCTGTACTGGACTGCTGATCAGAAGGTCGTGGGTTCAAGCCTCAGCTCTGCCAAGCTGCCACTGTTGGGCCCTTGAGCGAGGCCCTTA
>JAOUQW010000021.1:7504008-7514784 GCA_028565825.1 Olivaichthys viedmensis
GGTTAAGGGCCTTGCTCAAGGGCCCAACAGTGGCAGCTTGGCAGAGCTGAGGCTTGAACCCACAACCTTTTGATCAGCAGCCCAGTGCCCTAACCACTGAGCTACCACTGCCCTTAGGATACAGGTATGCATGTACATCAAGTCATTAGATTAGGCAAGTTGGCGTACCTGGCGTACAGGTTGGGGGTCCAGGGTTCCAGAATGTTGGGGAAGCGAACAGTCAGGTCTCCAAGGGCAATGATGGCGTTTGCTCTGACAACTGGGAGAGGGGATTTCTCCAACACAGTGAAGAGTAGACGGACATTATCCTTACACACTGCCGGACTGGGGTGGCGGGGAAAGAATATATAGAATTAAAACAGTAATCATAGTTACCATCAAATTTGTATCACTGTTGCACAAAAATAGTTGCAACAGCTGGACTCTGACCGTTTCTCTCTCCAATTTTTTGATCATTAATTGCACAAGGAAGTAACAGTTTTACTTTCAGGATCAGTGAAAGTAATTGAATGTGCGAAATAGCAAGCAACCACTTCCATTAAAACAACGCTGTAAAGATTTCCTTGTTATGAAAAAGGACAAAATTAGATAAACTGCTATAGAAACTTAAACCCCGACAACATTAAAGCCACATGTACATCCTGGTTGCAGCTTTGCTCATGATTATGACTAGAGACATTCTGTTAAAGGTATAGTAATACAAGAACACTGTGTGTGTGTATGTATGCGTTACCTGATCATCATGAACTGGGAGAGTGCGAGACTGGAAGCAGTGGTGAGCTGGGTGTGAGAATATCGTCCAGGTGAGCTGCACACCTTCACCAGCAGAGGCAGAAACACACTCAGCATGTTCCCTTCTGTACATACATAAGAAGAAAGATCACGAAAAGGGTAACCAAGCATGACAAATTAATTTTATTTATTAATCAATCAATCGTCAACGTGTGCACTCAATAACCAAATAAACACACAAATAAAAATCAGACAAAATGACAGCGCTCACCAGCCAATAGCTCAGTTTCACAGATTTTATGTATGAATTCCGCCTCAGTGTCCTCTGCTGAGGCGCCAGTCAACCCAAGTTCTTCCTCCACACAGCTGTCATTGGCCTCCTGCCGCAAAGCATGCAAACGATAAGTTAGACATTTAATGATCAGGATCAGAAATGTGTCAAGGGTCCTCTCTGTAAAGGACACATAATTGACCCCATCTTAGCAATGACTAGGACAGAACCCTCTGGGGATTTTCTTGCAAACAGAATTGGAGTTACCAGAATACCTTTAACCAAGATGTTCCAATAACAGTCCTACTGGACTGGATTGACATCTGGTTGTTAAACTTTTAAGTCCGATTTGACAGCCAAATAGAAACAGACCTTGTTCTTGTTGACCGGCCCTTTCTCCTTTTCCTCTTCCTTCTCTCCTCTCCGCCGCCGGAGCTCAGCACTCACACCCCTCTCCAGGTGAGACACCTGCCAGAAGGCCACGAATCCACACAGGGACAGCAGCTGTGCCAGACTTACACAGTTTACTACATAACGTGAGAGACAACATTTAGAAAGAAAATAAGACATTTTTCCTGTTGAGATTATTGCTTCAGCTTTAATACCATGAACAGATGTGCCCAACCCTGATATACACTTCTGAAGAGTTTAGCTCGACTGCCACTCTAATTGAACTCTAATGCTCCTGAAGACATCGGTAAGTGGGATGAGGATAGCTAAACTGAAGGGCAGTGAATCAGCAGGAACAGGATTAAACCTGTTACACAATGTTATAGAAAGTTTTACTCTCAAACATAATGAAGTGCATTGCCAAATTGAGGAACTTGCACATTTCTACTGTACCTTTTTGCTCGGAGTCCTGAGAGCCTTCTGATATTTGTGATTGCTCCCCACCCGCTGTAATCTGCTCCAATAAGAGGTGAGCAGAACGTTGGAGGAGGCGAGCACAAAGCTGATCGGGTGACTCCGCAAGAAAATAGATGAGGCGG
The DNA here is from genome assembly GCA_028565825.1 of Olivaichthys viedmensis. NCBI lineage: Eukaryota > Metazoa > Chordata > Actinopteri > Siluriformes > Diplomystidae > Olivaichthys > Olivaichthys viedmensis. The sequence continues at coordinate 7,506,001 of JAOUQW010000021.1, forward strand.
ACGGCCTGTTCCATGAAGGTCTGCCAGTGGGGGTCAGACAAGATCACGCCTATGCAGGGGATAGTGATAAGGTCACTGTCTGTTGTTTATGATTATATGAAGGTAATTGATTAAGTATTTTGTATTTCTCAGAGCCGTTCTATAAATTAACGAGGGTGGTTGGATAATAAAAAAATAAAATAAAAAACTAGCAATTGTTGTTTACATTTTAAACATTAGACAGCAACTAGTAAATACACAGGTGTGTACCATCAGCAATGGCCTGGGTCAGACAGCTGAAGAGATGGTGGTCCATGGGCAGCCTGAACGCAACTCCTTTAGATTGCTAATACACAAACCAAAGGATAGTCATGAGAAACCTTTCAGTGGACACCGCATGCTGAAGCATCTCCCACACATGCATTCAAAGATAATGTGTGAATGTTTATTGAGGTCAGTGGTGTATAACTATTACATGCATGTTAACGTACCCTGATGTGGTCAGTAATATTGGTGATGGTGAGAACAGTGTCTCTGGCCAGCAAGTAATCTTCAGTCACCTTCTCTCCCAGCGCCACAGAGCAGAGCGTGTCCAGGTTACCGAGTACCACCTCGCGTTCAGCTCTACACACAATTAATATGATGCATGTTTCATGTGTAAAGTCTAAGGGCCAGTTATGCTATAAATATTATTTATGGAGAGTATAATAAGAGGGATACAGGTATTTTAAAATAGCGCTGCATTCAAAAAACGTTTTGTTTTTTATGGTTAACTCCTCTTGGATGTCTGATTCCAATTATGTTTATTGGTGTTTGGACCTAATCCATTAACACCACACTAAATGGACTTTTTCCATTTAAAATAGAGACTTCCTCAGTGTCTAGCAGTTGCCTAGACATCTAGCTGTTTGGGATGGCAGGAGGACATGGGCCATTTCTAAATAAATTCTGGAAACTGGAATATCCCATTATGTATATTTACAGATTCTGGCATTTTTTTTATGAGGGGAGATGTTCCTAGGCAATTTTTGTAGTTTGAAATTATTATTTTTTAATTAAACAATTTATTCTTCTACATAGATTTATTTTTTAATTATTTAAATATTTACATTTGAGGTGTCAGATTACATGTTAACAGTGGAGTCCAACTTTATTTGCAAAATGTGGCATTGTTCAAGATGCAATTAGAACACGCAAAATTTTGCAATTTGTAGGTATAAGGGTATAAATGCGTGTACAAACGTTTGATAAAGTTAATGTACTGCCTGTCTCACCACACAGTGAGATTTGTGTTGTCTCACCGTGCTGCCATGCCGAGCAGCAGTACTGCAGCTCTCCTGCGCAGTGTCGAGGTATCTCTCTTTCCTGAGAATCTTTCCCACAACACCTGCACCACAGACACCTGCAGAGCACTCTCACTGCTGAAAAACTCCTGTACCTGGAGATACACACAGACTATGAGCATGGTGTGGCAGAGCCATGATGACTTGCTCTCTGAAACACAGACTGTATAAATAACATGGCTTAGACAAAGCACTCCAATATCGTATCAGCTTTTTCTACAACAGCAGTTCCCAGTCGTGGTCCTTGATTAGACACTGCAATACATTTTAGCGGCTCCTCTGCTCAACACACCTGACAACTTGTGAGCTAATTAACAAGCTCTTAATTGTGCTTTAAGTAAACACTCCACTTTTAATGCTGGAACAATCGCCATATTCTTTTTACATAATCTCCATCTCCTGTATCTGGAGCGTATGGGTCATTACCTCGAACAATAACTGAATTGATATGGCATTATGTAGTGGCGCATTTTAAACTGCCCTTAGGCTTCCATGATCAGTGCACTTTGTTCCAACTAGTTCTCTCTTATTTTCTCATGCCGAAGATTTCATCCTGAGTAATCGCTCATACGCTACAGATGCAAACGAATAGGATTTGGCCAAAAACCTCTGAAGGCAAAAGAGCATAAACTGGCCACACGTCAGGACTCTGAAGTTTTATAAACATGATCCGTGTACTGTAGTGACGGAGTCATTCACTCACTATCTCCTCCAAACACTGGATGGTTCCTAGTGAGGCCTCGACCATTAACTCAGACAAACTGTCCACAAGAGTCTGGGCTTTGGTTCTGTCCAGGAGGGGGAAGCAGAGGACATGATTAAGATTTCTTCTCACTTAATACCAGATAAACCTAGATATTCAATCACACACTCAACCCCCTGAAAATAAGGGAGAGAACTCACACACACACCTGGTGCCATCTCCTTGAGGGTTGAGGTAGAGGCGTTTGTATGCCTGTATTACAGCATCTTTGACTGCAGCATCGGAGGACCAGACCAGCGGCAGCATCTTCCTTACCCCGCACACGGAGTCTGCCACGCTGAACTCACATGCGGTCACACAGAACTGCACTGCCTCCTGAACCACTGAGTGTGTGAGAAGAGACATTTTTGGGTCAGAGCAAGAGTACAGATAACGCTTGTAGATTTATACTGACACATTATAGATAGACATGCTGCATTTTCTGGACAATACAGTCAAGCCGGAAAGTCTGCACACCCCTTTCACCTTCTCCACGTTTCATTACATTACAGACTTATTCTACAGTAGATTGAGTTCATTTTTTGCCTTAAACATCTACACACAATAGCCAATAACATTACAGACTTATTCTACAGTAGATTGAGAATAAGATTGAGTACTTGATTGAGATTGAGAAGATTGAGTACACAAGTAGATTGTGTGGCTCATACAGCAATAATGAGGTTCTTGAAGCAGTTTTCCACTACACTCAAATATTGACCTGAAGTGGTTTTCTAGTATAGTTACTGACACAGATCTACAATAATGAATCACACAGAATCACAGAGAATGCTATTAAATACAAACATATAAATAACTGATGATCTGTACGGGTTTTCCATTAAATATACCTGTAGTGGTTTTCCAGTACAGCATTTTGTTAATGACGGCTATGGCTCTCTCAACCTGCAGGGCAAAGCTCTCCGTGTCTCTCAGATACTGAAGCAACATCTCCTGCTTCTTCAGCTCACTCTCCCTCTCCTCATCCCCCTCCCCCACTCCTTTCTGTGGTGTGGGGGGCTGATCCCTCACTCCGGTGTCTGAAGCCAGGTCCTCCTCAGGACCTGTGAACAATTTGAAACAGTTGATGAAATTTTGAGCAAGCTACAGAAAACACCACACCGTACATAAAGGGCAGAAACTTCAACTGTATTTTACATCCAGCAATTTAAATAAGGAAAATGAGAGTTCTATTTGTGCTCCCTGAACGTCAGCATCAACCAGAATACACCCCAAATTGAATTTCACAAAAAAGTCAGCATCAAAGCCTCAAGTCACCAACACACTTTTACCTTTGAAGAGTGAAGCCAATGTGCCAATCAGTGCATCTGCATTTATATCAGACAGAGCAGAGAAGAATGAAGACTCTGGGTAAAGAGTGTGGGCTTGCACACACAAACGCACCGCCTGCCTATACGCACATAAACACACAAAAGATGAAGAGAAAAATCAGCTTGTTAAACATTTTTCAGATTCTAAAAGGATATTAGTCTTGTAAAATGATATTCGCAAAAGGTATTAAAACTTGCCATTTGTACTGTTGAGTACATTTAATTTCTTTTCAAATTTGTTAGTTGCAACATGTGTACTTCGCGTTTTATTTTATTTTTTTGTAAGTACAGACTTTGGACCCTGCTTTGACTGACCAATAAGAACCTTAATTGTTCAATCAGAGAATGATTTTAAAAATATCCAAGGAGTTTCAAGTTGCTGCGCAAAGCAAACAGCCTTCTTTTCGAGAGGAGTCCTGGAGAAAACCAGGTGGGTTAGTAATTGGTGAGCAAGAAAGTAAATGCGGCTCCCGAGTCACGCAACAGAAACCGCGAGCTCAAATCCCGACGATGCCACAGCCATCCGCCGGGAGTCCAAGAGAGCATAACTGGCCCGGCTCTCTAGGTGGGAAGGGTGGCATTACTCCCTCTCCCCTTTCAATTAGAGCGAGCGTGGACATCTGAGAGTTCATGTATACAGAAGAGGGCAGTTAGCGCTTTCCTCCTAGCGTGTTCCGCTGCCCGTAACGTTGTATGAGCGGTAGTGTAAAAAGAAGCGGTAGCAGAGCTGCACATGTCTCAGAGGAAGCACATGTTAGGCCTCATCATTCCCTCATTGGATTGTCAGTCTTGGTTCTCATTGGTCTATTACAGGTTCAAAAACAAAACATTTTGACCTTATTTTGATTTCCTACTGGTACCTGTATTTGTTGTGTCTGAGGTACTGGGCAATTTGGACAGCAGTGTCTCTGTCAGTGCTGCCCTGCTCATCTTCTTTCTCTTCATCCTCTTCCTCTGCGTCACTGCCAGCTTCCAGGTGAGTTCTGACTGTGTGCGAGACCTCCGGCTCCATCGCAGTCCACAGATCAGACGCCGAGATTACTGCGACTGAGACACCCCCAAACACAGGCGGACATTAAAAACAGACAGGTATTATTACAAGCAGGAAGGAACCTTAACGGCAACCCATAACTTGAATCACTTGACTACTGCAGCATACACTCCTCACATGCATGTTCTGTGAAAGAGGCAACGAACAGAGAATCCAATATGACTGAGCTGGCCTATGCTATAAAATTTCCAACACCCCTCAGATTACCAAAGATGCAGTTCATAGCTGACTGGATATAGCCGAGGGCTGAAATTCTATCTGCGTCCACACACACACACACACACACACACACACACACAGATGTGTGCACCCTCCACTCTCTCCGCTGCATTTCTTTAGAGAAGAGTGTGAGAGGAGGGGCATTAAAGACTGTAGGCAGGCCCTTACAACAGAACAGCAAGACTTCACTGCCCTGTCAAGATTACCAGCCGATAGGAGCGCATGAGAATTCAGACTCGCATCCAGGAGGCTCACATTCGCCTTGGTATCATCACTGGACAATGTCAACATGCATCGAGTAAAGAATGAACAAGCATGCGAGTACATACCTGGTGCCTTCTCCCTCATCATCTCTCGCATCTCTTTGAGCTTGGTCGTCTCTTTTTCCAGAGGCTTCTTTAAGTCCACGCTGCTCAGCTGAACAAATAAGAAAAGTCAGTCAACATTACTTACATTATAAAAGAAGCTGATTATTGTAGCCATATTGCTCTTCATCTTCATTGTATCCGTTGTGTGGATTTATTCATGGAACCTCTCGTTTTAGCGCGTGATGGCTGAAAGTGATGCCTAATGTATACTTGATGGATCCGTACTGGCACCAGGGGGCAACCAGGGAAATGGTGCAATCACAGTCAGTCATGGTGGCCAGGTGCATTGGTGCGGCACAGCGCGGCTGTCGGTCAACGCATCATGCGCATAAACATTTTTGCAACTACCTCACAGGGAACAACAAGCATAAAGCACCCTTAAAGCAGTTAAAACGCCCACTCTCCACAACCCCCCAGGTGTATGTGCAGCATTTTTGCAACAAGTAACTTAACATTTCTAAGCAAAACCAACAGTACTCTTTGTAGTTTTGCACTACCATGATAAAAACATTGGTAGAAATGTGTTAACCAGCAGAGATTTTAAAATGCAGTGTCTCATTTATACCGGTACACTGCCCACCACTAAAGCTGACAATATATTGGCACGCTCCTAGAGTTTACCTTGCAGCTGTAGGGATTATGGGCGATGAAAGCAGCCACAAGTTGGATGGCACTCTTGCATACGTTGACCGACTTATCACCAAGACGACCAACAGCCAATTGCATCACTTCAGTGTATCTACATAATGGCAAAGCCTGAGAGTGCGAGAGCAAGAGAGAGAAGGAGAATTAATATGCTGTTGCTTCCGAACACACACAAAGTATGATTTTTATGATATTATACACACTTACCTTGCTGTTGACGATGCGGGTGTACACCTGCAGCACGCGAGCTCGTACATGCGAGTGCGTGTCATGAATGTGTTCCTGGAGTGTGTCGAGGAAACGATCTCGATCCGCTCGACCGGAATCGTCCAACTTATCACCGCTTAACACGCGTACCAGCACCTCGCCCAACACCTCGCACACTGCCACACGCATACTGCCACTCTGAGTGACACAAAATCATAAACTAGGAATTTTATCTTCGATCAGCACTCATACTTTGGAATGTATTAGGAATACCAGCCCTAATATGGTGTGCATGACTGTGGGGACAAACAGACTCAAAGATCACCCACAGATTACCAAAGAGGAAGTTCAAAGCCCACTGAATACAGCAGAGCGCTGAGAAACTACCCGCACTCACATGTGTGCACCCTCCACTCTCTCCGCTGCATTTCTTAAAAGAAGAGTGTGAGAGGAGGGGCATTAAAGACTGTAGGCAGGCCCTTACAACAGAACAGCGAATCTCCACTGCCCTGTCAAGATTACCAGCCAATAGCAGTGCAGGAGTATTCAGACTCCCATCCAGCGAGCTCACATTCGCCTTGGTATCATCACTGGGCAATGATAATGTAGGGAAAGACTTGTGTGTTTGTTCACACGTGTACCTCACCGTCTTTGTGAGCTGTATGCTGATGTTGAGGATGAATGATTAATATCCCCATGTTATACTTTTACTCATTATGTTATACCCCATGTAGTGAATGTATTATACTGAATGGCAAGTCATTGGGATTCGACACAACCGTTTTGGAGGAGCTAAAAATTAAACAATATTTCTTTGTAAATACGAGTTGAGAATTTTTACGAGTCCACGCAAGAAATGTAGAATAGAAAATGCAGAATCTATACAAATATCAGCAAGAAAATATTACAGTATAAATATTACAAAAGAAAATCTGAAACAAATGTTTGTGATAAAATTACAATAGTTCCTCATTGTGATTTTCTTTGCTTAAGAAAGCAACTTTATAGTTTATCCTAATATTTTATACACCACATATGAGGTTGCACTACTGCTAATGTCTGTGGCAGTATAAAATGAGAGGCTCATTCATATCAGAGTGCATTCAAATACTAAATATTATTTAATATTTAAGTGATAAAAATTTGAATGCAATTAATAAAAGGTATTTGCCAGCCCTAAAGTGTGTGCGCGTGTATACCTCTCCCTCCAGATGTGAAAGAAGCACACTGATGTTAGGGATCATGGTTTCAGGAACCAAGGTGCCGAGTTCAGACAAAAAGCTGGAGAAGGCCTTCACACCTGATCCCTCTCTAGCCAACTCATCACTGGACTTCTGACCGATTTCTCTGGAACACACAAACACAAAATGCAGTCAACATCAGAATATCCATGCATGGGCACAGACCAACATTCGCGCACACACACACCGAGTGTGCCAAAACAATGATGACCAAAATAAGATGACTTATTTCCATGTCATCTACATGAATAGCTAGTTGGTGAGGCTGCTGACCTTTTGACTCAGATTCTCCCTAGCATCACTACGCAGAAGAGAAATAGTGAGGTTTAAATGTACATCAGAGACCTTTTTTTTTTTTTTTTTTTTACTTCTCTAAGACATTTGGATGAAACATTTCGAAAACTTGCTATGACTTTGATGTGGTAAATCTTCTACCTTCAGTCATGGAAAAACACCATAGTTAGCATGTTGGACTCAAAAGCAGAAGATAGTTGGATGGTGCTTAGCAAAATGTAAATTTTTCTTATTGATATGGTATACAAAAAGGAAAAAAGCTACAATAAAATGCTAAAGACAAGTAGAAACAAATGTCATCAATAAGTAACAAATATAAACAGGTAAACAAAACATTTCAGTCTTCCATTAATTTTAGCTCAGTCAACTGGGCGACAGCAGGCTTCGATTTTTTATTTATTGCTAATGTAACCAAGGCAAGTAGTTATCGAGTGTTGCTGGGCCGAATAACTGCGTTTGAGAGCCAAGATGGCTAGCTCCCCATCTTCATGTTAAGATTTTTATTTCTACGCTCTATGGAAGTTAGAACTTTCACAAAGTTTGAATTTTAACCAATGCCAGAGACCACGCTGCTACAGTAAGTCTATAGGCTGAAAAAGTGTGCTGTTTAGATTATGGCCAAATAATGCAGCAATATTGTATTCCAGAAGATATAGGACTCGAGCTGAAAAAAAACCTGCACCCCACCGGTTTAAAATGCCACATTGATTAACATGGAGTGTACTGGAAGCACGTCTCGGGTAAAACGGATTTAAGAAAAATCACATGTGGGCAATCGACAAGAATGATGAATTATCTCAAATATGGAAGTATATATATATATATATATATATATATACACACACACAGTATATTGCGCTGTTGGACACAGTATCTTAATTTAATATTATTATTATTATTAAGACCCTTACCACCTACTGAATATTTTTTGAACCGCAGTAATGAACATACTTAAAATTATGGTTAATTATGAAACATAGGTATTATTGCTTTTAAGAGTGGTTTTGAGAACGAGTATTCGAGTGCCCGTTCAGAAACACCAATGAGTATTTGAAGCCTGTAAAACGCTGTTTGGGTCAGCCCTATAGACAAAAAAAAGTTGCTTGCGATATCTGCATAATCCGACTAGAAGTTAGAGCGGCGAGTGAGAGGAGAGTGAGGGGGGGGGACACGACAAACTCATCTTAGAGGGGCAGAGTCCTATTTAAGTAACTGCATGCATCACCACGACATAATGCAATTTAACTATACCCTAAACTAGTGTATAACTATTTTACAATTTATTTCAATATTTTACTACCACAGCTATCATTATTCTTTTGTTCAATCTATTATTATTATTATTATCACCACCATTATCATTT
>JAOUQW010000021.1:7545213-7579370 GCA_028565825.1 Olivaichthys viedmensis
TCGGAGGCCAATAATAGATCATTTACTACTTTAACCAGCGCTGTCTCAGTACTGTGATGAGGCCTAAACCCTGACTGGAATATTTCATGAATGTGATTCCTATACAAGTATGAGCTTAGCTGCTGAGCTACAACCTTTTCTAAGATCCCCTCTGAACACACTTGTATACAGTTATTGCTTTCCTCCATGAGCTCACAGATGCCCACGATTGGCTAGTGTCGCTCTAAACGACAGGGGAGAGCAGCGCCATCCTTCCCACCCACAAAGCAGGGCCAATTATGCTCTCTTGGACTCCCGGCCATGGATGGCTGTGGCATCATCAGGATTCGAACTCCCAACAATAGGGCGAATGCTTTTCTGTTACTTCACACAGGGGCCCACAAGTCTAGAAACACTTTTAAATATTACAAACTGCACCTTTAACTGGAAAGTTATTTGCTAGGTGTCTTTGAGCAGGGAAATCGCAAAATTGTGCTGGAAATGACGACTCCTGTTTGATCAGATAATTATCAAGCTCTGAGACACCTGACTCCGCACACAAAGAGCTTGATTCATACCTGATTTGTTGAAGCAGGTAAGTTAAAGAACCACTGGTTTACAGCCCGAGTTTCCTTCTTGCAAATTAACAAAAACGTAAACTGAGTTAATACTTCTTCAGTATGCAATGACACTATATCGGTTTTAGCAGCTGCTGAAAAAAAGGCTGCTGGAGAGAAAAGGTCACGGTATTGTAAACTTTCTGTACACACATCTATGCCTACAAGATCAATAGCTCATCATCAGATACAGCATCAATCACCATCATTTCTTCAACCAACTCCTTTCACATTTCACAAAAAAAAAAAAATTTGTTCAAAAGGTCACATTTTACTCCTTAATATAGTGAGCGATGTGGTAAATAGAAACAAAATGTGGTAAATATTTTTTTTAGATTCTGCCAGTTTATTTTTCACTTTATGAAAAAAAAACACTTTGAAGGTTTTTGAATGTGAGAGTATTTGACAAACTATTAGCATATTAGCTGATTAGCATATGAATCTTAACCCTTCACTTGAAGCAAATTGTTTTATTGTGTTGAATAGCTTCCTTTCACGACAATATAGTCATACAGCAAGTCTCCTCTTAACATTTAATTGTCCTAAACATTCAGTTAAGTCTCCTTTTAACATTAAATTGTGTAAAAAAATAAATGTAGAGGGAGAGAGAAAAACAAAAAGAGAGGAAGAGGAGGGGTGAGAAAAAAGTGCCAAGTGACTGGAAGGTACTACATTCAGAATGCTAGCTCTTTGGACCTTAGATACTAAGATGAGAAAGTTAGCACTCAAAAGTGTAACCAGTTTTCTCTCCCTTTTTCTTCAGTTCTTGATTTCTTTCTCTTATTCCACTCCCATCCCCCTCTCCCCTCTCTATCCCCTCTGTGTGAGGCCTGGTAGAGGATTACCACCCTCATCCCACTCCTCTCTGTTTCTCAGTATCTAGCAGTCCTGATGGAGCTCTTAGTCCACTCTCTCGTTTTCAGACCTGATAGAGGGGCACGACTCTCCTGATCCTCTGCCTGCAGACGGGACACGTTGGCTGAGGTAGGGCCTCGTAGCAGCTGTAGCAACAACACACATGCCCGCAATCCAGCAACACACACCCTCTCGGGTTACTCAAACAAATTACACATGCATTTTCCACGCTTTCCCTCTCTCCCATCCGCTCAAACTCCCTCTTCATCCTCTCACTCTCCCGTTTCGCCTGGATCCGCCTATAACAGCGAAGCCCTGCCCACAGAACCACAGTGACGCCCACCAGGGCACACACGCCTGCCAGGGCCCACCAACAGGATGCCTGGCTCTCCTGGTCGAGCCGCAGTGACTCAAAGTCGGCCGTGCTCAGAAAGTAGGTGGAGCCGTCGGTTGGGGGGCGGAGTTTGAGCAGGCGGTCCGAATCGAGGATGAGCTCGCCTGCAGCGGTGATGGACACGCCCACCCTCAGCATTTCCTCAGTCTCCAGCTGGCCCTTGCTCTTCTCGCCGCTCAAATACTGGCCAAGCAGGTCACTGAAGCCGTAGTTTGCCTGGTGGAACTTCTCATGCACCGTCTCCATCTCAGGGCCGGATGCCTCCAGGGGACGGAGCACCTGCACACACGCCCCATCTCTGCCCACCAGGGCAAAGGGTACGGAGTTCACACGCTCATGCAGCACACGCTCGCGGTCCGTCCTGCAGAAGAGAGAAGCGCATCGGTGGGTGTTTTTGAATGAATGGGTATAAGATGGTGGGCAGTGGTTAAGGCTCTGGGCTTTTGCCAAGTTGCTGTTGCGCCCTTGACCCTCAACTGCTCAGCTAAATCGTAAGTCGCTTTGGATAAAAGCGTCTGCCAAATGAATAAATATAAATGGTGTACGTGTTTGAGAGAGACAGCAGGACAAGGAGAGTCAGCACACAGGTTTTCATCCACCTGTTTTTATGCAAAGTTCGAGTACGAGTATGAGTAAGCCTCAATGGAAACTGCTAAATATCCCAGCAGTTCTTATGCTTTTGGTCTGTCCTGTGTGTAAGTGTGTAGAGGGGGAAGACAAGGACAGTCAGAAGTGGGGCATCAATCCACCTTTTTTACTGTGAATTTTCAATTTGCGCATATGAAATGAATGGAAACGCCAGAAATGTAAAAAAAAAAGGGACAAAATCACAAAAGGCTATACTTTTAGCTGAGGTGCTAATCAAGTAGAAATAAAGGGAAATGGAAAATTGATTTTTATATTATTTTATTAATTATGTAAGACTGTGTTTGGCTGCTGCTCTTTTGATTACTTCATCTTCTTGTACCCTTGGCAGAATATCTGCCCGAAAGTAGTTGATGGAAAGATACAACAATTTTTCTTTTACTAACTTTTCATCCAAATGACACATTTTAATTTTAAGCTAATTTCTGAAAACATATATAGTGTGTGTGTTTTATCAGTTTTTTTGGGGGGCAAAAATGAGTTAATGTTATATTCAGTGGCATGTAAATAACATATTTATATGTGAGAAGTTTTACACCAAAATACTACTTAAAAGTATTAAAAATATATATAAAGTTGAGGGTCAAAACTTGGCTCAATATCTTATAATGATAGAATTGTCAGATGGTCTCACCAGGTGCGTGCCAAACCATTCCACACCAGTTTATGCTCCCGGAGGAGCAGTTTCTGAAGGACACCAACAGTTCCTTCCTTAAACTGACTTCTCAGGGGCTCTCCTATGGGCTGCACTGTGCCTGCAGAGACAAGGAGACAGAGAGAAAGACAAAGGCTACATTCATAACACTTCCAATTTTTTGCTCAGATCCAATCTTTCTGCCTTTCTGCACATGCCCCTTTTTACATTGTTTGCAGCTATTACAGGCAGTCCTCCATTTTGTTTTTTCAAGTTATGCCAAGACACACTACATGATTGTAGTTCCAATTTTCCTGTCATCAATCCGAAGAATTTGTCCCCGCCTCAGACTGGCGACTAACCGTTGTGTGTACCCAATCTCTCTTCCGTAAAATTCTCCTCTTCATCATTTTTGAACAAATGAGTGCAGAAACAACAACTACAGCAAGGTGCTCAGGCTCTATTATGGCAAAATCACATGGTAAATAGTTCTCTTGGGATCAGACGGGGATGCCTCCAGGTGAAAGACTGTGTCTCAGCCTCAACTGTCCTCGATCATGCAGTGTGCATGCATTAACAAGACAACAGATCGCAAGTGATATATAGTTTGAAGACAACCTGAAATCAAAATTGACCTTTTTTAACCTTGTTAGCTCATGTCCTTGATCAGATTGTGCACGATTCATCTGTACTAATCAACTGTCCGTAATCTTTCACTAAAGTGCAGCAACTTTGTCCAGCCTCTAAACGGCCTCTGATTTTTTGATTACGTCACGGTAGAATTGCGGGTGGGACAAAAAATATATAATAACCAATCATTTTATGTCATCTTTCAACTTCCCCTCCCCCTGAGTTAGCTTACGCTCGCAGCGATACCGATGAACTTTTCACAAGCCAATCAAACCCCGATGGATAAAAGTCCCACCTGCCCAAATATGACGTTTCACTCGGAAATACGTCACGTTGCAGGAAAAAAATTGCGTTTGAAACATTCATCTAGTCAATAAGATTCTCAGTATGAGGTGTGAGGCTTAAAATCAGCTTACCTTCAATAACCACATACTGCAGACACTTTCCCGGTGTGGCATTCAGAAGATCCACCAGTTTCTCATTTAAATCCATGTGAGAAGCATCCTGAAACCACAAAACCGTGTATTACATGCACACTTACAAACTCAAACCTGATTCCTACAACGCTATAAGCAGTAAGTGATCATAACTATGCTGCTTAATGAAAAGGTGCATAATCTGCATTTTAATGGCTGTTCTCGTAAACCAGAAAGCAATGGAAGCACATAGGAATGGTCCTCACGTTGAGTTTGTCCACAGCTTTGCGTTTCTTTCTGTAGAAATAATAGAAGAGGCCTGAGAGGGCGATGCTGGAACCTAAACACACTGCCTCCACCGTCCCAACGGAGAAGTCCTCCATCTTCTTCTTCCTCCTTCTCGGTAATCCTCACGCTGTGTGGGCTGTACTTGTATAAACACACAGAGAAACAATGAATTAATGTGATGATGGAGCAAGGTTCTCTGTTCAGTCCTCATGGGTGTCCAGTCAGTATGACTTTTTCTCTCCCATATCTTACACATCTGAGTAAGGCACAATGTTCAGGTGTGTGGGGAGCTGAAATAGAAAAAAAAAAAAAAAGTCCTTGGCCCTGGGACTAGGGAGAGAAAATATATGTAACCCACCCTGTCAGAAATAAAGGTGGGCCTGCTGAATGTAAATCAACAACACATTTCCTGCTTCTAAACTCAGCGGAAGGTGTATATCTTGATGAACTGGACTGGACACTCATACTTTAGGTCTAACTCTGTTGTTTACAGTGTGAATGGTGTACAGAACATTAACAGTGTTCATGGTGTTTCCTTCCTATGAGCAATCATGTTTATGACATCAATTAATGCTACCAATTATCACATGATGCCTTCACGTGCTCCTAGAATGGTGTTATTTCCAAGCCGTTGCATTCAAGTGCACCGGCTGATCTATTTTGGTATCTTCCTAACATTTCCCCCTGTTGTTTTTATTTACAAATATTAGCTGAAACTGTTCTCCACTATGACAAATGGGTAAAGGTGAGTAGCAAGTCGGGAATTCGGGCATCAAATTGTTTCCGAAGCTGCACTTGTAATTAATTTACGACTTGAAGGGACGACTTGAACTTTTAGGCCGGGAACTCGTATTTAAGACAATTCCCATAGCACATGAATGCAGCATTAATTCATTACAATTACAGTTTAGGCTACTGTTTTCATAATGATGATGATGATGATGATTATATTTAACAGCACAGCTAGAACTCTTTTCGACCAAACAGATCGCGTGGTCAGGAACTAACTGCTGTATAATAACAAACAGCTTGCGTTGAAAGACTTGGACAAGAAGTATATCGTGATGTAATTACAAAATGTAAATGATGTGATTTTGAGATGAAGTAACGTCGTTGAACGCTAATCTCTTGCTTACAGTTAATCTGTAGAAATGTTTATGGAATGGGTGACACTGTAATTTAACCATGGGTCATATTTAATATAATGCCAACAGTATTAACAGAGAAGACAAGTCATATGAAACAGTTCTTCAGCTTGTCTATAAAACTTAGTTCTGCGTTGTTTTGGAGTCAATGTTACAGGAAAGCAAAGTTTAAAAACTGGATTGCAAATAGCTCCCTACTTCCTCACTCCCTCGTTCACTATTGACCATGTAGGGCACTATGTAGGGCACTATGTAGGGCACTATGTAGGGCAGCAGTAAGGGAGGCACATAAACAATCGCCTACCTGAAACAGTCACACGTATTAAAAACAACTGTATTAAATACACCACTAACAAGTTTCTGTTGGCTTTAGTGGTCGTTAAACATGCTGACAAGTCAATTTCGTACTAAAAATCATCACTACGCATTGTGGCACTCAAGTGTGGAAGTAGTGTCCATCGGTTGTCCACTAGATTTGCGGTGCACTATGGGTAATAATATAGTGCACTATCCAGGGAATATCATTTGTCCACTGAGAATTCGGACAACACTACAAATAGGGAGCAATTTCCGTATTAAACGGCGCCTTTTCCACCGCATGTGGTGCGTCAGGACGCCATTTGGCTTCACTTGAGCTTTTACCGGTAGCTGTTTAAACAACGCGGTTAGCATTTAGCTACGTCGAACGGCTGTCGGGTTTTCACCTCAAACACAGTTTGCGAGTAAAACACACGGACACATCACAGTCACACGATACGACCATCACATCCAGCTGTTCTCGACATGGCACAAAAAGAATTGTAGCGATAATAACGTAACGACGACAACAGCAACGGGTTTTACCCTCAAGCCGGGCAGAAGTCACGTCATCCCCGGAAGTTGAACACTGGTATTGCTCCGAAGCATTCTTCTTTTTTTTCCCTTCTTCTTCTTCCCCCACCCATATTCCGACAATTCCACGAGATGTCCTGGCTGGAGAATCAAAAGACCAGAAATGTGAAGCGGGACCCATGTCCTGTTTTCATTGGTGTAGTCTGGAGCATAGCTGTCATCGTAGCTAGCAATACGTCAACGCGTCCGCCATATTGGAAGGGTCAAGAGTCTGGAGAGATGCGGGTCTCCTGTTAAAATCGGCTGCAACTCGCTTTATGCTCAACCTTCTGCATATCGCAGGTTATTTGGGGGAGAGAAAAAAAACTAGCTGAAAGCGTCGTTCCGTCCGTAAATATACATGCACTGTCGATATCTTTGATTGAGCTCAAATGACTCTAAGCTGCTAGCAAAGCAGTGGTAGGCTAAATGTTTGAACAGAAATGTTCATAAACCAAGTAACAGTGATTGATCAAAGCCGGTTGTTTTACTGTCACACCATCACTGACACTCATGTGAACAAGAACAAGACCTCACTTTAATAATGAACTAACGGATAAGCGGCTAAAACTCCCCCACACTGCATTCAATTTCATTTAGGAGCTGCGGTTCACTTGAGGAAATGCACAAGCAAATACAAATGCACAAGCCATGGGCTGTTAGGTATTTACTGCAGCACGGCTTGTGGTTGCTTTATTCATTTTAGTTACAATTTACTATTACTAAATGTAATTTTTAGTAATTGTTTTCATTCAGAATAAAACCGAGCAAAGTGTCTATCGGTGGTCGTTCCCTTCATAAGCAACCGTTTCGAAAGACGGCCTGAAATCAAAACGGACTTTTATTTAACCATGCCCTTTATCAGATTGTGCACAATTAATCTGTACTAAATCACTTAAAAGACAAAATTCTTCGTTGTCTGTAATCTTTCACTAAAGTGCATGCGATTTTATCCCCCATTCTCCCTCCCCTCTAAACGGCCTCTGATGTTTTGATTACGTCACGGTAGAATTGCGGGCGGGACAAAGAATATGTAATAACCAATCACTTTATGTCATGTGTCACTCGGAATGACGTCACGTTGCGGAACAAACGCGTGCGAACTTCCGTTTCACGGTGTGTTTAGAGGAAATGCTTCAGTTCATCACTTCAGAATGGGCCGCAGCCATTTGTCTCAAGCTAACCGTGGCTGGTTTAAGTTAACGCATATCATAATAAACATACCAGCACTACTCAAATCCGCAAACTGATTCTACCCGACTTCACACTAACAAATATCAAACGATATTGGAACTTTCAGTCCGAACGGTACACTCAAACTTGGGCTGCTATTGGCTATCTGCTGTCAGTTGACGGTTTAAATTCAAGTCACTGCGCTCGACTCACAGACCGTTTATAATATAATATAATATAATATAATATGGCTCAAATTGTAACGTTGTCCCCGCTAAGATGGTGGCTTCATTGACGTGCCTGTTTTTATTTATTTTATTTTATTTTATTTTAGCCTAATGACGCGGCTAGCTTGTCATAACCCCACCTCCTGGACGTAAAGTTGCGTTTCCCACCCGCATTCGGACAAATCCCACCTCTTACAAAGGGGGCCGGGCTTGTAGGAATACGGGTGGGGAAACATAAGGCCGCCGGGACGTGTATTTCCTGCAGTCGCTGTCGCCGTGTCATCGCGGTTTACGGCCGAACATGGCAGGAGGCAAAAAGAGAGCTTCTGCGTCCCCGTCCAGATTTTACACCACGCTCAACTCCCTATGGCAGGACAAACACCTGATATTGTTCAAACCGGAATACACGCTCCTGGTCGCGGCGGTGCTCTGGTGTTGGGAAATTGGCATCAACGTGTGGGTCATTCATAAAGTGGCATGTAAGTGTCGTGCTAGCTAACCGGCTAACAGCTAGCATCGCCGGCCAGTCTATTCAGCCCCACTACATGCATGCATGGGTAAATGTGGCACCGTTATAACGCTGTGACGTAGAGGCGACGTAACCGAGTATATCCCAGACTTTTGTTAACTAACAGGCGCTTAATGAAAAATGACATGACTGAGAACACGGCCAAAAGTTTGCTAATGACGTCTGGCAGAGATGTGACAGATGGCATGAAGGGTTCAGTGGCGTGTCCAGGACATGAGGGGTGAAAAAGGGGGGCAAGAACACACTGAGAGGTGCCACCACCTAATGCCATTACTGCATTGGCTGCATTAAAATGATCACATCGCTACGATCATGATTTAAATCAACATGAGCTACATATGCGAAGAATCAAATTTCACTGTACTGTACTTGTATATGTATATGGGACAATAAAGAAGCTTTCATTTCATTCATTCATTCATTCATTCATTCATTCATTCATATGAACTACTGCTGCATGAATTGCATTGGAGTAATGAAGCTCTTAGAGATGGGATCTGAGGTCAAGAGTTGGGGTGGCAAGACTTATTTCAGGGGTGACCGCTCAAACACTGAAGGCGAATTTTGACATGACGGAATATTGACACCGAAATTATCCAAGAACCATAACATCATATCTGTCCGACTCAGATATATGTTGGAATTTTAAATGCAATCTGACTGATACGGGACTCTTTGAACCACAATCTGTGGTTTATTTATTTTCCCCTTATTTTCTCCCCAATTTGGTCATTACCAATTGCCACCCACTAGCTAGTTCTACCCTATCGCACGACAGCCATCGCCCGGAGAGGGTGAGGGCAAACACATGAAGCCAACAACCGCGTGTTTTCGAACTGCTGCTCATGCAACGTCACAGGGCAGCTGAACACTCTTGGAGGAAAGCGCTAACTGCCCTCTTCTGTGTCGCTATTTGACAGGGGAGAGAGTAATGCCATCCTTCCCACCCAGAGAGCAGAGCCAATTATGCTCTCCATTAAGTTGCCAATTTATTACACCTACCCTATAGGTCACTTTGTAGGTATACAGTTACTGTAGCCCATCTGTTGCTATGTACAAATTGCTCATAGGTTTTAATTATGGTACTGAATAAAATGCGCTCCTCATTGTCACATTATTCTTGTCAGAATATTAAAGCCTGTCCTAATGTTGTGTTATGCCCCACACACACTCTGTCTGCCTTCACAGATACGGAGATTGACTGGAAAGCCTACATGGATGAGGTCGAGGGCGTCATTAACGGCACCTATGACTACACCCAGCTAAAGGGGGACACGGGGCCTCTGGTGTGAGTTTCATTCAGTGGTTTACATTTACATTTAGCCATTTATTCAAGAGCGACTTACAAAACGTGCAAACTGTTGAAGGCGCAGCGTAACAAAGCACCTAGCGAATCTGCAAGGATTCATAACTTGAAAGACAATAGGCAAATGCTAGTTTGTACAAGTCCTAGAGTGGTCAAGGTGGTGACATAAAGACCATTTCAAACCTAAGTGCATAAAAAATACAAAAGACAATCAGTGACGAAAAAAGAAAAATTTAAACCTAAGTGCATACATAATACAAATAAATTAAAAACCAATAAGTGATAGAAAAGGCAATCAGTGAAATGTAAGTGCAGAGAAAATAAGGTGTTATCCTAGATGCTGTCTCAAGAGGAAAGTCTTTAGATCTTTGCGGAAGGAATAGAGACATGGAGCTGCGAGCATGTTTAGACCTCAGAGAAGGACATGTCAGGCGGCACGATGTTAAAGACTCTATTTCACTTGACATATTCAACTGATAAAGGACTTGGTAATGAGTGGAAGTGTGAAATTGTATCAAATTTAAAAAAGCTTCTCTTGAAAACCGACAAAGAGAGACTAACAGTTCACATTACAAGTGTAGGCTCATAGATTGACTTGAATGATCAGCTGTGTGTCTCATCCAGTTTCAAACTATTTGAGCTGCATCTTGTCTCTGTGTGTGTGTGTGTGTGTGTGTGTGTTTCTCAGGTACCCAGCAGGCTTTGTGTACATTTTCACTGCGCTTTACTATATTACGGACCATGGGGTGAATATCAGGCTGGCGCAGTACGTGTTTGCTGCCTTCTACCTCATCACCCTCTTGTTGGTCTTCCGCATCTACCACCGTACCAAGAAGGTAAGACCAACTGATAATCATGCAGCCACACAAACACATGGGTAGTGTTAGCCAGTAACACTCAGTCCCCAAACGTGCATGAGATTAGCCCAGCTCATGTGGATGGCCCGTCCTTGTTGAGAGACACACATACTGAGTTAGAATACATAGCCATAGAACAGGCCTACTCTTATTCTAGTTGTGTGGCATAAAAATGTTAGCTCAAGCTAAATTGTGAAACTAAATCAGTGAGTCTGTCTCTGTAAATGACATTCTGTCTTTAAATCCTCACAGATCATTCATTGTTAGTTTATTAGCATAATACACTATTAGAAAAATACACTGAGGACAAGCCCTCTTTTTCAATTGTGCCAAGTTCCAAAACTAATAAATGACAGACAGCTTTTAGATGAAGAACAAAAACAGTAAGTAAAACATTTTCAATTAAACACTTTTAGGCCCATGATTAAATATTAAAAGGGGTCCAGTGGAATAAGAGAATTCAGGGGTAGTTCCTATTCATTTTTCACTTCATTGTCCAACTTAAGAGCCTGGAAGCGGTCACTGTGATGACAGTAAAAGCGACCGCATCATCATTACAGTACGTAACAACATCATTGTTGAGTCCAACATGAAATAAGTGCTTGAATTAACATTGTTTCATTGTCTGAGCAGCCGTTTGGTTAACCAGCTTAAATTAGCTGCTAAGAAATTACTGACGAAAAGGTTAAATTAAAATTTCGTCAACTATACTAACAAGATTTAAAAAAAAGAAACACTGTGACAAAATTAAAATGATTTTCATTTCAATCAATTGTCGACAAAAATATGGAAAAATAAAAATAACCTTAGCAACGCACTAAAACCTCCATGAAGTCACACTGAAAATATTTCTGTTCATTTGTGCTGCGTTTGTGGCGTAGAAAATCATTGTTTGCTGGCATGGTTTTTGAGAAATTAAATGTTTGTGCCGTCAAAAGCAACAATGCTGCTATTTTCTCAACCTCAGCCTCCATAAAGCCCCATTTAACCAGACTATTTTGTTTTAATGTTATTCAGTGACTGTGTGTGCATATGGTGTTGCACGTTGTCTAACGGGGTACGCATTACTACGGTGGCCGAGAGATGGATAACACTACAAAATTACCACAACACAAAACCAAATCCGAAAACACAAAATCACATCTGACAACACAACACCACTCAGGGAAACCACAACGGAAATGATTCTCACAACGGAAATGTTTACTCACTGAGACTAGAAGGTGGCAATCCCATCTGCCGCTTTCATTTTCATGTTTCCCATAGTATTTCCTTAAGCATAAACATAACGTGCAAATGTCTGTATTGAACCTCTCAGAATATTAATAACACGAGTTCCATCTGTATAAGATAAAATAAAGTTTGATGAAGCTTAATGTGTGCGTGATCCGCCTCCCGCACGGTTAGTTTAAAAGGCACATTGATTAACAGCAGCGGCGCCATTAAATGAGTTTCAATCTGCTTTAAATTCTACAGCGCGCCTCATTTATATGAGCGTTTAAGGTCCGTGTATATTGTGGCAAACGGGCTCCATGTCAGACTCAGGGTTTGGATCGCCTCACCAGCGTGTGCACGCTGTACCATGTTAAACTCTGCAATTTGTCAGATTTGGTGCCTCATACATTAAAAGACACGCCGAGCACAAAACGAAGACCAAGACTAGCTGCTGTTACGTTTTGTCGCATAAAGTCAATTTCTATAAAGTCCCGCGTTTATGGGAGTAAACATTTCCGTTGTGAGAATCATTTCCGTTGTGGTTTCCCTGAATGTTGTTGTGTTGTCAGATTTGGTTTTGCATTGTGGTAATTTTGTAGTGTTATGCATCTCTCGGCCACCGTACATTACCTACCAAAACTGAACAGTGCTGTACCCTTATCCCTGAGTACCATTAGTTCCTGTTGGTAGCAATCTTGAGCCAATTGGAACCTTTGGTACTGAACTGGTGGCCAAATAAAAAATGCTGTGGAAAAAGGCCTTTAAGTTTCAACAGGTTGTTGCAGTGTAGGCTGCCTTTCCCAGCTCAGAACGAACGTAACGTGTCTCAAGCACAAGCAACATTGTTGTTGCATTCTTAAGGTGTCGTAGACAATATTTATTTTTCAGTATAAACAGAGATATAATATTGGGAGGCAAATTTTGGAGAATGGTTTTAATAAACGGGTACCAATGGAGAGCTCTTGAGAGTAGATTAACCCCCGTTTCTGTGTAAAACTTCACTGGGTTTAAGTATGTTACATTTCTATGGTCAAGAACAGAGAGGAACAGCACATATTTATTTCAGACACTGGTAAATAAGACTTGTCTTGGTTTTCTTCATTTGTTAAAGAGGTAGTACAACCACTAAGAAATATATAAAAAGTCACGCATTATATTTCTTGGCTCTGCAGGTTCCACCATACGTGTTCTTCTTTGTGTGCTGCGCGTCTTATCGGATCCACTCCATTTTTGTGCTGCGCCTCTTTAATGACCCCGTTGCCATGATGCTTCTGTTTGGAGCAATCAACCTCTTTCTGGATGCACACTGGACGCTGGGCTGTGCCCTCTATAGGCAAGTGGCCATAATAGACAGGTTGGATAGATAAATGGAATTCAGGATAAAATAAAGGGCAAACAAAAAAGATGAGGGCATATATTTGCATGAATAAGTACTGTATGGCTTTTGAATATAGTAAGCTTAGCTAGTAGTAATGACTGAGCTAATCATCTCCTGCAGTGATTGTGTGTGTTTTATAATTTGCATCTGTAATGTGGACAGCCTTGCTGTGTCAGTGAAGATGAACGTGATGCTCTTCGCTCCGGGACTCCTCTTTCTCCTCCTCTCAGAGTTTGGCTTGATGAAGACCCTTCCTAAGCTCACACTCTGCGCCGTCATCCAGGTTTCACACACATTTTGACAAGACACCTAGAAACACATGTTAAGCGAGTGCCTGTGTTTACACTAGCAAGCAACAAGTCGCTCACTGACGTGCACTGTCCCGCTGTTTTCAGTTCCAATCAGAAATAGCAGTACCAAAAATTGGATACAAGCTATAATTTATATGCATTGCGTCACTTTTGCTCATTATGCATTTTAAAATATTGTAATAAAACCCAGGGAAAGGTGAAACCGCGGCTATAAATTCTTCTTCCCTGTTTGCATGCTTAACACCGTTGAAACTGAAGGTTGTGAGAGTAGATAATCGGGGTGACATCAGACAACCCCTCCATAAGATTGGTCCGAGGAATTAGCAGGAGCCAATCATTTGGATTTGTTGCTGTCATAGCCATTTTGCATATCAATTCAAAAGTTCCTTGTAACCCTGCTGCTCTGTTGCTTGTTGCTGTCGTTGGAATCACAGCTGTGTGTCACAAACTTGCATTGAAAAGCCTGTCGCTTGGTAGTGTGAATGCAGGATCAGAGTTTATAGGTTTAGTATAATCATAACAAAATCACTTTCTTAATCAAAACCACAAATAAATCATGAAAGCATGTCTCTTAACTCCCCCCCCCCTCTCTCTCTTTCTCTTCTCTTTCCCTTTCTTCCCTTGTCTTTCTTTCTCACACTGTCTGTCTCAACTTCCCTTACACCTCTCTCCATAGCTTGTGCTAGGTTTGCCCTTCCTCTTGGTGAATCCTGTAGGCTACGGAAGCCGGGCATTTGACCTCGGCCGCCAGTTCCTGTTTAAGTGGACAGTGAACTGGCGCTTCTTGCCAGAGGACATTTTTCTCAGCAGGTATTCTCCTCACTGTGAATTTGAGATGTGACCGCTCAGCAGTGTGTTATTGCTCAGCATTTATTATCGCGGATTGTGCGTATGTGGATGATAAAAGCGGGTTCCTGTGAAAGCAAACCTCCTTTTTGTCACGTTATCCCTAATAATTAGAGCAAAATGGAGAGAGTGATTTACAATAGAAATAAAACGCTCTAGCACATAATAATGCTGTTTTAAAGTGCATGTTTCCATCTTTAGGTACTTCCACCTGGTGCTGTTAACTGCTCACCTGACCACACTTGTCTTTTTTGCTCTGAGGAGATGGAAGAGGTAGGAGACTCTGCGCTGGTCCACAGTTACAGAAGCATCCCGACTCCTGCGGTTTAAACTCATTCATGACGGTTTGAAAAGAAAATGTCGAGGTGTTTAAACTGTGTATTTTTACAGGTCAGGGAGCAGTGTTTGGGCTCTTTTCAAAGACCCGTCTGAGAGGAAGGAGATGACACAGAAGCTCAGTGCTGATCATATCTTTTTATGCTTTTTATGTCTCATTCTGTATTTGGACAGTGTATACTATTTTAGTTTTTTTGGTTCTGTACTCCAGCACATTGAGATGAAACAGGGACTAGGAGGTTAAAGTGCAGAATGTCAGCAGAAGGTCTTTATTGGCTAAACCATGTCGGAAATAGTCTTTTTATACAAAGTCTAGCCATTTTAGGGAATCGTAAGTAACTGGTCAGTTGTTACATTAGCTCATGCCCGAAAAACTTAACAAAAGCATTTGAATCTGGAGCTTGTTGCTGCTGTCTCTCAATATGAGAACCAAACAATTGTCAGCTGTCTTTCTGTCTCCCTTGTTGTTCCTTGTGTCTTTCTGTCTTGCCCTTTGTTAAGCTCTGTGTTTTTTGCAAAGTTGTGTATTTTATTAATATGTCCTTACCCGATCAATAGTGCAATTCTCCTAAACTGACTCTCACATATCATTCTTATCCTATTCTCTTCCAACTTCATCGGCATGTGCTTCTGCCGCTCGCTGCACTACCAGTTCTATGTTTGGTATTTCCACACGCTGCCCTATCTGCTGTGGAGCGGTGGCGTAAAGAAGCTCGCTCACCTGCTCAGGTAAACACACACACACACACACACACCTGAAGTGAAGGTGTGTGTGTGTGCTGCGGTTTCTCTTTACAAACTTTGATTTGTTTTTCACTTGTGAACAGTTAGTTACTCCCTTTCTCTGTCTTTAACTCCTTTTCTATCTTTCCTTTGTGTCCCACCCTTTCTGTTTTTATTTTTTCCTCTTCTCCTTGTCTGTTCCTCTGTTTTGCTGTCTTGTTTATCTCTCTCGCATCTGTTTCGCTCATTGTTTCTCTGACTGTCTTTGAGCTTCTTTATGTCTCTTCTTTTTGTCCACCTCTGTTTTGCTGTTTCTCATTTTTCTTCTTTTCTTCCCACTGCCTGTTCACTTCTCCCTGTGTCTGTCTTTCTCTCTCTTCCTCTATCTCCCATCTCTGTCACTCCTTCTGATTCTTACTGTGTTTTTCTGTCTCTCTTTCAGCTTTTTTACTGTGTGTTTCTCCTCCCTCTCTCTGTCTTTCAGGGTTTTGATACTGGGTCTGATAGAGCTGGCTTGGAACACGTATCCCTCCACAACCTACAGCTCTCTGTCCCTGCACGTCTGCCACCTCATCATCTTGTTGTGTCTGTGGCTCAACCCGACTCCTTCGCCTCCAGCCTCGGGCTCAGGGTCCCAAAAGGCCAAGCGCCAGTGAGTCCCTCTCCATCAGGGTGCTCCCTGTGTGTGTGGTTTGACCTTTAACCTCCACCACCTGCTTCTTGCTCCTCTCTCCATTCATACTTCCTGTCTTCTGGGCAGAGGAAGAAGAACGATATCACTGCTGTTAATTCAGCCCATGATCTCTAAAGGATGAGATGGGTCTAGTGTGCAGGGAAAGGGGGTTAAAAAAAAGATTTTCAGGATTTTAAAGGATTATGCGTTGTCTTGGACATGGAAAATGTGAACATCATGTTGATCAGCATGTAAAGTGACTTTATACATGTAGCTCATTACATGTGACTTGAGACTCATGGTGTTGCTTACTTGGTGATTTTGAGACGTGGAAACATTGGAATGAATGCATTGCCTTTGCAAAGAATGCAAAGTTTCATTTAAATCCAAATCTACCACACCTGATTCAGCTAATCACTAGTTGGGGTTTTATCTGGCTATTTTTATGTGAATTTTAATTTAAACCTGGATAGAAACATAAAATATTTGGGGGAAAAAACCCCACCTATGTTTATATGCCTTTCACCTGAGGTGAAAGATTTGACATATTGATAAGTAAATGATAAAGATGAGGCAAACAGTTTTAGCAAGTGGTTGTAGCTATCCAGCTGAGAAAATTAGCAGCCATGATAAAGAGATTTCCTAGGTATCATGACAACAAGTCACTGCAGTGGCTACATCAAAAAATGCCTACTATCAGACTGAATAGTCAAAATCGTACTCCGCCATCGATAATCACAGTTACAGTGTCTGGCATACCATCGTTACATACTGGTTAGTTTGGTGGTATGTCTTTTTGGACACTTAGAATTATGTAATATTGTTGTGCTCTCATCTGAATATTCATATTCACATAACAGTAGTTAAAGGAAACTTAACTACTCATTATTTTCACTGACTGCAGAAATTTGCTTATAAGTAGTGAAACATTATTATAGAAACATACCTACTATGTTCAGAAAGCATTAATTAGCTGGATCAGGTGTGTTTGATTTGGGTCAGAACTGTATAAATGTGCAGGAAGGTGATCTCAGGGAGTTTGATGGGATTGGTGCATAACACCACCTGTTGAACAATAATTTGGTTCCTTTTTTGATAAGGTGGAGTTCTGTAGACATGGCCACCCTCAGTGGGCAGAGAAAACGTAATGGAATGTATAATAAATAGGCGTAAAGGGGGGAAGGCCTTTTGGACATTGTGCTCAGCAATAACTGCCATACACCAGCGTCACTGACATTGGTTAATGACAGTTTACAGTTTAAATCTACAGTCACACAAAGTTTAAAGCTACAGGTCAGCCTTACAGAACAACAAAGCAAGCAGCCTTGGAAGGAACTTTACTGAAAGACAGATGGAGAGGGTTGGGTCATGAATAAGCTGACAACAAGAACAACAATGTATGGTTCTGTATAGGCTGTTCACTTTGTTTTTTTGTTTTTTTTAAACCTTTGGAGTAGAAAACTTTACTCTTTTGACGTACAGTGCCACCTGATACATGGCAAATTAGGCCTCTTGAAGGTCTTTTGTTCAAGAATTAGTTGAGTTTCCAGTTTATTAGGTACACCTTCTTTGTATCTACACTCTGGTCATTTTATCAGGTACACCCACCATATTGGTCACTTTGTAGGTATACAATTACTGACTGTAGCCCATCTGTTGCATAATTTGTCAGCCCCCCTCTACCCTGTCCAACAATGGAAAGGGACCACTATAGGACCACCATTGACCAGATATTATTTGGGTGGTAGATCATTCTCAGTACAGCAGAGACATGATGGTGTGTGCAGTGCTGGTGCGAGCGAATCAGGCATGCTGTGTATTCTTACTGGCCACTTTATTAGACACACCTACCTTGTTGGTGCACGTTGTAGGTGTACCGTTAGAGACTAATTTTTCCATGCACAATTTGTATTAATTGTCCTCTAGCTGATTTATGACCACACCACCACTGTTGGCTGTTGTTTGGTTATGGACTATTCTCAATCAGACAGTGACAATGAGGTGTTTAAAAACCCCAGCATCACTGCTGTACCTGATACACCAGCGCCACACACACTACCATGTCAGTGTTACTGCTGTGCTGAGAATGATCCACCCTCCAAATAATATCTGCTCAGCTGTAGTCCTATAGTCAAGTCCCTTTCCATTGACTGACAGAGTAGGGGCTGATAAACTGCATACCCTAAAAATGCACCAAAATGGTCACTGTACCTGATAACATGGCCAATGAGTGTAAGTTAGATGTTACTAACAAACTGGCAATTCAGTGTACATTGTACATTTATATGCAAGTATTATCAACTGAAAGCTTTACAAATCTGATTGTAGCTTTAAATGTTTGCTTTGTGTCTCATCATTGGTCAGGTACTTAAGTTTACTCTTAATGACATTTGCTTCAAATGTGACAATAAGCTTTGGCCAAACAACTCATGCAGGAATATGGCACAGGGCACAAAACAGAATTTCCAATGCTTTCATGGCTATGTTGTATTTGAGCAGGGCTTAAAAGTGTCAGTATAAACCATCAATTATAGTACTGTGCATTGAAAGCCACACTTGGACATTACAGCATAATGTTTTAAAAAATAAAGTTTATTGCAAGATCTTAATTTACTGGTTCACATCAATACGTTTAATGGCAATTAAGCATGCTGTATCTTAGTACAGCCATATCAAGTCAAAGTCTAAAGTATATTGACTCAACTCAACCATTAATCTGCTTTTTAGAACAAATCTTGTTGGCAACTAATCAAAAGAATAAAAACAGCACAATAAACATCAGTGGCAGGTAACCTACATACAGACAACTGAACATGAAGCGAAACTCATTTTCACCAATAAAAGAAGCATCCAGCAGCAAAGTGACAAAAAATGTAATTTAAATGCCTGCTGTAATTTCAAGCAAGGTAATGTCTGAAGGCACCTGATTTAGTTTCTTAAAGGTATAGTCGGTGATTTTGGCAGAAGTTGCTAGCTGTTTTAAAACTCAAAATTCATACACATACTCTCTTTAGTGTTCCCTCCAAAAACACGCCCCCAACTCACATACATGCCTCGGCGAAAACAACTGCATGCTAATGCAAGCGGGGGAGCTTTCTGAATTGACAGCCAACATGATTGGAAGGCAAGTAGAGATGCCTACTGTCTTGATTAGCTTGATGTTGGTGGTCCACGTCGTTTGTTTTTCCTCCCGTTTACAGAGCCTGGGGTGCCACAGAGACCAGAGTTTCTACTCTAAGCAGATATTTTATTGATAGCTGCTGGACCGTAAGAAGTACTTCACCACATATTACAAAAAGGGTTCTGAATAACTCACAAACCATTTTCTCAGGCAGGTCTAAAATCACAAAATAATTTATAGGAAAGTAGTTTTAACTCTCAGACTAGATATTTATAATGCTGTTACTTTGTCTCAAATGTATAGTCATAAGATGGCAGTTGTTGGTTTATACATACAGTATATTCTAAATGCATCACAAGACAAGGATTGTAGACAAACTATTTCTGGTATGTAATGATGGACTGTAAATAAAGATACTGAATTGTGTGCACAATCTTTTCTTAGAACGGAGGCCGCATGGTGTGGGACATGAATGTTGTTTTTGGGTTGGTAGAGAGCATGTAGAATTGGAGTTTGTCACATATTATTTGGGTTGTACCAGAGCATGCTGAACATGTGGAATTGGAGGTCACATGTTCAAGTTCTACCAGAACTCTGGGTTAGAGATTTTGTTATGTTATTTTGGCTTGTAGCAGACCATGTTGAGGTGGAGATTATATTACATATTTGGTTCTAGAAGAGCATGCTGAGCAGAAGATCACCCCAGAGCATGTAAAACTGAAGGTTCTGTCACATGTAATTTGGGTTGTAGCAGAGCATGTTAAGCTGCAGATTCTCATCCCAGTGGCGCAGCAGCAGGAACAGTTGTCTGGCAGCTGCCCTCAGCCCTGGCAGGTCTACGCCCTCTGGAAGTGATTGGCACTTGAGCCAGAAGTCTGCCTTGGCAGCCACAAGCTCCCACTCCACAAAGAAGCCGGCGCAGTGGTGCTCAAGCCAAGCCAAGGCCACAGCTGTTGCCCAGCTCGAACTCTCCACGTCCAGCTGCGCTAGCTGTTCCCTCTGGGGTTCTGCCTCCTCACACATGTCTGTTTCAGAGCCACGCCCGCTGTCTGCCTGCAGGACTCCGCTCATGAGTTCCGCAGACCCCTCCACTGAGCTGAGGGGTTCCGACAGCACAGTGAGGGGATCGTTGGAGTAGGATTGCCCCGAGCTGGAGTGAGGTGGGCGGGTGGTACTCTGGTCCTCTGGCCTGTAGGAGGCAATTTGGTGAATGGAGGGCGGAGAGACGCAGTGGTAGGGTGGGCTCAAGCTGCTGCGGTGGATCAGGTAGGGAGACGCTCTCTTCAGACGATCCAGGGGGATGTGAATGCACTCTGAGAACGCCTCGGACAGCAGGAAGGCTCCCGAGGCCAGCTGCAGAAGCAACTAAGGAACAGGCATCAGAGAGAAATTACAGGAATTTGTGCTGTGGGTTTAGCAATAAGTGAATTTGTCAGTAGGAACACGTGTCCTTTGTAAACCCAATGTAGTTGAAGCAACTTCTTTGTTCATTTGTATGGTCCGTTTCCTTTAAATTGCTTACTTTTGTTATATGTGGATGGAGCAATTGACTACATAAAAGACCATTTGAATAAAGTTTTTAAAAAAAGTTTAACTTTTACTTCCTACTGTTTACCTGCTATTTTTTCGCTGATTTGAAAATAAATTACTTGCATGGCATGGCAAGGCTAAAAACATCACTGCAATGGAGCGCAACCCTAAACTAATACACCTGCCTTTAATACTCCAAATTTGATGAGCCGTAAGGTGTCAGACCAGCATTGGAACTAATCTAAGAAGTATGGTTGGACAACTGCACCATATAACTATGACTATTACTATGATGGATAAGGGAGCGAGTGTTTGAGGATATTTATGATTCTCACCAGTGGCAGGTAGTCAGGTGACTGGGAGTCTGTGTGCGTTTCAGATTCGGCAGACAGGCACTGAGGTTTGAGAGGAGTTTGCCTTCCTGAGCTGTGGCTAGGCCTCAGTCTGCCAAGATTAAATCTGCAAAACACACATAGAGTCAGACTTTGGATGCATAATCCCATAATCCCCATTTAATATATTTTTACCATTTTCTTTTATTTTTTTAATATATTTTTTAATAACTGAGCCATACTGGACCATAAATTATATGCTAGACACAGAAGCAAGAGGACTTCAATCAGAAAATCTCAACATTGAAAAATAAAATAGATGTTTCTAGTAAACCTAGGGTTTTATAAAACCACCAATAGCAAGGTATGTCCTTTAGCAGTCATTACAACCTTTAATTTTCAAAGTATTACAAAATTACAGAGCCTGAAGTGATTCTTGCTCCCAGGTTTCAGCAGCTGCAGAAACAAACATTCTTATTTTATGGGCAAATGAATGAAAATGGAGATCAGAATAGCATGTCTAATGCTGCACAGTTCTACTGTATAATAACAATATGTCAGTAATGATACTTTTATAGTCAACACTCTTCTGTGGAACAAACGATATGCTTTAATAACATGTAGCCTCTTAACACACATACATTCAACCAACTAAACGTTTACCAAATGTCATGTGTTTGCCCAACTTTAAATGACATAATTAATAATTATGATGATTACTTACTAATAATAATCTTTATTTAAAAATCTCAAAGTGCTTTACATATTTTTATATGTATTATAAGGTCAAAAAGAATATTTGAAAAAAGTATATTTCATAAGATTTAACTATTAATAAGCTAGGTTGAACAAGTCTGTTTTTAATCTGAATTTAAAACACCTATAGAGCTATTCCACTATTCCACAGTTTAGTAACGATATAAAAAACAACAACTGAGCTGCGAGTGATCCTCGGGATTAACAGCAGGCCTGCCTCAGCTAGGCAAAGTGCTCAGGATGGGTTATACTGCTTCAGGAGATCAGCAGGTTTTGCTGGAGATAAACCATTTAGAGCTCTAAACATCATAAACAGGACTTTGTTGTCAATGCAGAACATAACAGGCAATAGTGCAATCTTGAGGTTATGAAAGCATGCACTAGTCTCTCAGTACCATGTAGGGTTAACATATAGCATGAATCTAAACAAACATTTCTGACCTGAAGCTGAAGAAGCTCTCCATGGACCTGCTCTCAATGGAACGTTGAGAACGGGATAAGGCAGCAGATGTACTGCCAGGATACACACTCCCACCCACACCTGATACACAAGTAAACACAACGGTGTTTACACTGCACCTTTTAATACACATGTTAATCTAACTGATTTCCATTACAAAAAAGAACTGCTGAAAGCTTTTTTGGCATTTCAATGCTCCATTTTTGCAGGACTAAAACCAAGCCTGCCATTTTCAGTAACTCCTTATTGGGGTTTTAATTTCTCTTCCACTGTCTTTTGAACTCTCTTGCTCTCGTTGTATCTCTGTTTCTTGTTCTCACTCATTCTCTTGCTCTTTCGTTCCCTCTCTTTCTCCATCTCGCATTCACTCACTCCATTTCCGTATTTGTCTTTTTCTACTCACTGCTGTCCAAAGATGCCAGGCTGCATGGAGAATCTGGAGTGTCGTCTCTGTCTTGAAAAAATATATATAACATTGCAAGAAATTAAGAGTCATATCTCTCTAGGGTTTAAGATGCATCAGAGATCCAGCATTACAGGTGTACAGGGACACAACAATGGAAATCAACAGCAGCAGTGTGTATCTGTAGAAATGTGTGCATTACCTGTAGAGAGATATGTGTTCTCTCCAGGTGTGTGTTAATTGTATAATTGTGTGCATTAGGAGTATACAGGTGTGTGTTACCTGTGGATGTGTGGGTGTCGTCCATCTCCTCACTGTCTCTGCTGGATGGTCTGCGTCCGAGTCCAACAGAGTACGTCCTCGGTCTCCTGGTGCCAGTTGTGTGCCTGCTCCCAAAGCGCACACCTTTACACAACACAGAGCAGTGTTGGAATACATACCACTAACAAAACACACACACAGGCACACAGTATTAGGATAAATGTACTGTACATCACAAACATAATATACACTTTGCGAATGCAGACCACACCTTCAACTGAGTGGTATGGAGAGTGGAACTGTAATAGAGGGAAGCACTCTGACAACTTGGGCTGGAGTTCTGGGTGACTTTTGCTTTACGCTAGAGGAGTGACCCCAGTGAAGAGTCTTGGGTAAAAGTCGATGAATAGTAGGGAAGAGAGAGGGAGGTGGTAGGTGCAGAAACTCAGTCATGGGGAGTGAAAGGGAGAGATGGGAGTTTATAGAAAGTTGGCTAGAAGGTGGAGCTTTAGGCATGGTCTTTCTTCCAACCTTTAAGTTATTTTATAACTCTATATTGCAGTGTTAAAAAGAGCACAGACTGCAAAGACACACAGTAGTCCTATTAAATAAATATACACCACTATCAAAATATGAAGACACACACATACGCATAATACTATTAAACACAGCTTCCATGGGACTCAATGAGGGCATCATGAGTTGTTTTGCATAGAAACATCTCAATGTCTGTCTCAATGTCTATTGGACAGTAGATTTATTTCTGTCCTGCCTGGAAGCGTATTTTCAACATATTGAAAATATCAGTGCCTTTTCAGCAAAAGTCAAAGTGGTCAATGGTGCTGTAGTAATTAGACAAGCGCAGACGTTTTACACACAATTTAGCAATTCTTGTCTGGCCTTTTGCCCCTTACCAAATCTAGCCTACAAATTGTAAAGAAATTGTAAATATAGAGTTCTCAGTTTGATCATTCGCTTTTCTTGATTGAACTGATTACAGTAATTTGCCTGCTAGATAGCATTTTGTTAATGTCAAAATTAGCAGTTTAGTTTCTTTTTCAAATATTAAAGGCACAACTAGTGTCGTCGTTTTTGATTTTACAGAAATCCTTTGATTCTCCAACTTATGATGAGAGAATCAGAAAAAGGGGGTAGATTTTTGTTTATTTTTATTTTATTTTATTATTTTTGGTTTAAAAGACAGGGAGCAGACATAGATCCTTTCAAACCCTGAGTTTACTGCTGGTTTGTGTTGGTTAGTGCTACTTTAGCTGGTCTGGTTGACTAGCAGGTGCAACTAGAATGCATTATGCAGTTCATGCTGGTGACCCACTATTAATATGCTAAATCTAACTGGCTGACCGGTAGTTCTCTCAAATAACTTGAGAAAACTCCATGCTGGTATGATACATCTATTCTATAGTTTGTCAGGTTACTGGAATATAAATTCTTCCTTTGAAGAAAATGGTCTGAATACTAAATACATTTTTGCCATTTGCCCTAACTAACAACAGTGATTCCCTTGTGTCAGAAAGCACCTGCCACCACTGGTATAAAGAATTAATTGTGAGTGTGGGCACACGTCTGTCGTTCATTTGTGATGTAAGTGGGTGTATTATGTGTGACAGCGCGCTGTGTCTGCAACATGACCGCAAGAATATGTGTTAGTCTGTGCTGTGTATCTATAGCAAGTATGTGTACCCATGTGTCGTATGTCTGAGGACTCCGACAACATTTTCCTGGGCCTGGCGTCAGTAGTACTGAAGGCTGTGTACATGGAGATGATTCCACAGCTCTTGCTGGTCTGGATGGCTTTTATTCGGTATCGCTTAGATGAACCTGCAATACGGAGAGAGAGGCACAGAGAGACATACAATAAAATGCTTATATATATATATATATATATATATATATATTTCTTTAATTAAATAAATTAAAACTTCTTTGTCTAGTATTAGAAGTCAAGGCACTGGATTTATGTTATAGTCATAAAGACATTTTATCACTCAGCTTGACTAACACATTAAAAATGACTTGGATAACAGAAATCAATGCAAATTTTTAGCGATGCAATTTCTGAAAATGAGTTATTATCAATAGTTGCACTGCAGCTGCATTGCAAAGTTTCAGCTTTCTGGAGTGCAGATACCGTCTCTCTTTCTCTCTCGGTTAGATCTGGTGCTTACTGAAGCATCTGTTGTTATTTAAAGCCACTGTCAACTTATTTTCATAATTAGCTTCTTCTTCTTATCTTCTTCTTCTTATTATTTACTATTGACTGCAAAAGAAAGAACAATGTTGGTCTTTTGAGAGATTCCTGTATTTCTTTTTTGCCATTTTCTTGGAAGTAGGTGACATCAGTGTACAAAACAGAATTAGGGATTTGGTTACGTCAGGTATCCTCTTTACTCGAACCACAAAAACTGAAGTGACTTATTTTCCGCTCACTCAGCCTTTCCGTGCCAGAGCGACTGCATCTAGTTAGCATGTTTAGTATTTTGTATATTTTTAGCGCAGTAGTTTACACGTAGTCATGGCTAGTAGTTCTGCCCTGTATTTTTTTTTAAAGATGCAAAATAACGTTAATTAGCAGAGTGGCACATCCACATAATTCTGAGCAGTTAGACAGTTTGAGTTTTTGTAGCATTTAGCTATAATGAAAAGGAGAAGAGGATCTTAAGTATCACAAATATTTTTTTAACATTTGAAATCATGGTGAAGGCTTTAATTCATCTGCATATTTTTTATTTATTGTGTTTAATGTCATCAGGACAAATACCTCTTATGTGAAATCAAACTTAGATAATAATGAGAGTCTGACTTGTTTCTAAGCAAAACATTCTTAATCATCGTCACATAGTTGCTATTGAGGTATTTTGATAAAATATGAATCGCAATATTTCCCAGATTTACTGCAAACCTTCATAGACATATGTATATTTCTTTCACATTGCAAATCTCTTTTCCCTTTCTCTCTCATACACCTTAACAGACTCTGCACCGAAGTCTGCCTCATTTCTTTTTCAGTTCTCTATGCCTCTCTCTCACCGTGTTCTATGTCTATCTCCTTCTCGGCCATGTTCTCAAAGTCTCGGATGACAGAGCGGGCTGCGAGATGATGGACAATCTCGTCCCAGGCGTCTTGTGGAGCTTCCTCAGAGCTCCAGAGGACACACAGGTCCACGCTGACCTCCCAGGTCACAGACTTGGATCCCAGTAGGCCATGGATCACCGAGCGGCATGGCACCTGCACAGCCTGATATTTAATTAATTAGTATGGCTCTATGTGTCATGCGTTATTGTCATAAATTGTATTTGTTTTCAATAAAGGCCTACAGGTGCAGCTGCAAACAGGCTTTCAGGATCAGTGAAGCCATCCCAGTCCAACGGTGAAGCTGGGAAGAGGAGACCATCTGAAGAAAAGAGTGAGGAAAATGATATGGATTGAGAAAGAGAAGAAGAGGCAGGACGAGAAAGAGAGAGAGGGTTAGGGAAAAAGGGCCTAATGCTTATTCTACTAATTTATTTAAAAGTACACTAGGAACATAGAGTTTAGTAAAGATATCTTAATATCCAGTGAGCTCATTCGCTTTTTACTCAAATGATAACACATGTATGCTCCTAACACCACAGTGTTAATTGTTGTTGGTTCTTAACACCTCAGTTTATTAGTTACTACTATTACTGCAATAAATGTTCTTATGTCTTATATTAGTAAAGGATCATGTAATCTTGTTTGAGAAATTGTTTGTGTGTGTTGTCTCACTGGAGTCTGTGAGAGACAGAGCTCCTCTGGGAGTGTTGTGTGTCTCTGTATCACTCTCCTCCAGTCTGCCCCCCATGGCCTGCTCGAATGAGACTCTCTCCAGCGCCCTTCGCAGGCGGTGCATGTCTAGTTCGCCCTGTGGGGATGAGAAACTGCGGCCGGCTAGTGCAGCACGGGCTAAAGTCTTCTGTCTGCGCAAACACTCCTCACCATCTAACAGCCTGCCAGCCTAAACATACACACACACATACATGCACAGTTACCGAAAATCATATTGTTTTTGTGTTTTCCTTCCATTTGTAAAGTGAACTTGAGTGTGAGAAAGGTGCTTTAAAAATAAAAAATAAATGATTAAAAAAACTACTCATGTTACGAATCTAAAGGTCGTAATTTTAGATCTAAACGATTTTCTTTTTATGGAACTGAGAAAGCATGACTGGCTGCTCTCCCCTCTACGTGTGTATGTGTTTCTCTTCCATCAATTACAGAGAATGCAATCCGAGTGGTCACCAGCAGGGAGAGCTGTGTATGAAAAGAAGGCCATGGTCAGAAGACGGGAGAGCTTTGCTTCTGACGTGGGCTTCCATCACATTTTCCGGTTCCCAGACCAGCTCGGGCCGGGCCATGCCTTAGTCTGCGTTAATGTTGTGTAGAGCCTATTGTTGTCTCTTTGGCACTTAACTATTGGTAAACGGTCATATGGCGCATAATAGCAAAGGTATATCAAAGTAAACCTGTACCTTGTAGTCTATGGTGAAACCCCGAAATGGTCTAGTAAATCTTGTATATAATATTGCTGGTACCAGAGGGAGGAATTTTTTCTCCTGTTTATGTTTAGTTAGGGAGTTAGGTAAGAGTTTGTATTTAATATTCATGTATTAGGTTAGGTATTAACAAATTTTCTTCCCTTCCCGCTGATGTTTGAGTTTCCATTGGCATTCTTTCTGCTTTATTCTGTTATACTCAGCAAATAAACGGTTGCTGGAACACATACTGGCTATGCCAAGCGTCAATTCTTCTTCAATATTTAGATATTTTACAAATATCTGACAATTCCATTCAAGAATTCTTTTCCACAAATTCAAAATGAACTTAAAAGATTTGGATGGAGGCCCTACTGTAGACGTATGACCATGTGCACACAAACACAAAGTGAAATGCGGGCAACTCTTAGACAGGAACAAACATTATACAAATCACTTATAGAATCTTGCTATACTACAAACTCTATCAGAACCTTCTTTGACTTTATTTCTTACCTTCCCAGACTCCGCATCCACTGATGAGGTGGTGTTTTGTTGCCACGGTGTGTCCCAGCGTGTGAGACCCCGGCTGTGTTGAGGCTGCACTCTCTCCAGGCCATGAGGGAGCGATGCAGCGTCCATGCCTAGAGAGAGGCACTCAGCGGGGGGAGAGAGGGAAGGAAACACACCCCTCTCACTGCCCAGAGAGCACCGTGTTAGTGTATATTGCTCCTGCACATATGATGCCTGCTCCATCCGCCAGCGCACGTCACTTGCAACGTAGTCCTGATCAGTGGCTTGAAATCACACAAAATAGCACACAAACTCATTGGATTCACTACTAATTCACTGGTACAAAGTAATTATGTATATTTAAAACATTTACTAATTTTACTAAGACTCTGACTGTCTGTACTGAAGTAACCTGACAACTAATGCAAACTAATGGGCAGGGTTACTAGGGTGGGTGGCATTGATCTGTGTGTTACTAGAGTTGGTGGCGTCGATTTGTGAATGTTTCTGGAGCTGTTGGTGTTGAAGTTCTGTGTGTGTTAATGGTCTGTGCGTGCCTGTATTACAAGAATTGGAAATATTAATGTGTTTGTATGTTACTAGATTTGATAGTTTGAACCAGAGTTAATTTTGCTAATGGTAATTTTATATATGTGGAAATTTATGTGTACGTGTGTTACCAGAGTTAGACCACCTGAAGCTGTGAGTTTTTTCCGGCGTGATATTTTGAGTGAAGTTGACTAGAATACCAAATATGCTATGGCACTGTGTGCATTACCAGAGTGATGTTAATTGTCTGTGTGTAATATGTGTGTGACTAGAGTTAATGGTGTTGTATGTG
Source organism: Olivaichthys viedmensis (assembly GCA_028565825.1). Classification (NCBI taxonomy): domain Eukaryota; kingdom Metazoa; phylum Chordata; class Actinopteri; order Siluriformes; family Diplomystidae; genus Olivaichthys; species Olivaichthys viedmensis. The sequence goes on from JAOUQW010000021.1 coordinate 7,573,987, forward strand.
TGTTACCCGAGTTGCCAGTGTTGCCTATGGCTGGAGCACAGGAGAATTCAGAGGAGATTTCGCGTGAGATTTCTCTCAGCGTATCTTCAATGTCGTCTTCGTGCCCGATTTCTCCTCCTCCCTCTTTCTTGGCCATTGGCACCAGCGGCAGCTCAGATGATCCGGCTGAGAGCTCAAACACCGACCCAAAAGAACCACATTGCATGGGCCTGTTGGCTTGATTCTTCACCTACATATACACAAAGCTTTAACCATTTTTCTATTTGGGTGAAAATGATCCATTGTACAGGTTTCCTACGAGTGCAAAAATATTCAAAATGATTTTCCAACATGTGTTTACCTTAATTTCTCTAAAAGATTTTTATTTCTCTTTAAAAGTGTTTCTAGACCTATAATAATCAAATAATTTCAAGAATACCTGATACCTGAGAAAAACTGTGATTTACAATATTTCCATGCAATTGATCATTACAGTTTCTTCATTTCAGGCTTCTGAGGCAACTCAGACTATACATTGTTTCAATAGCGGGCCTGGGGTCATCAGGGAGAAGGGGAAGGCTTGTCAATGTTTTTACTGCAATTGCAATTCGCCTCACAGGCAGCAGAGGGCTCTAAAAATTACAAACTGCTCCTTGAAAAGTTATTTATATTAAAAATTATGGTATCCTATGGAGATTAGGTTTTTAGGAGGGTATTTGCACTCATATCTACCATCATTAGGTTTTCTCAAACACGTACAGTATGTGAATGGGGTTTTGAGTCTATTCCTATAAATGTGGTTTATATTCTTTATACTGCTGAAAATGAAGATGAAGATAAGATATATTAAATATTTGAACATTGACATACTTGACATACAAATGAATTGCTACGAACTCAAAAATGATGGCCTGGGTCAATAGCACCTGCCAACCAGAACAGGAAGGTAAAAGTACACCCTGTCACACATTTATACACAGGCCTTCAAACTACACTCTCTTTCATCCACTGAGGTAAACTGTCTCTTCTCCAACTCCCTCTTTCTCTGTCTCACAAACCCATGCACTTACTTCATTCTTCTTAACTTTGAATGCAGATACATCGTAGAGAGTGCAGTAGCCTATCAGACGATTCCCTGGATAGAGCGGAGGGATCTCATTAGGCGAGAGGAGAGCCTCCATGTTGTCTGGCACGTACCAGTCAATGCGCACATCAGTCAGCGCAGGTTCCAGAGCTTTCTTCAGACACTTTATCAGCTATATCAAGACAATAATCTTTAACAAAATGCACTTATTTCACAAAGTAGAGTAATAGTTTCAGTATTCTTGCAATAGTTAAAATATTAGGAATAGTTTAAATATACTGGACTATTTCATGCATGGTTGGGGCTGCACAATTGATCGTATTTTAATTGTGATCACGATTTTTGGCCTGCTCAATAAATTAAGCATAATTGTCAGTGATATTGGTAAGTTTAACTAAATTATGGGCGATACATCACCAGCTCTCCACTTATACATGCTTTAACTGTCTGTTTGGTTGCATACTGTGGTGGCTTATTCATTTATTTAGAGTCTAATGTTTATATTTAACAGTTAAAAGGGACAATTAATATGGCTAAGGAGCAGTTTTATTGTGATTTACACATGTAAAGGAAAACGCTTATATTGTACCGTGTGAAAGAAAAGGCTGTTCAATGCTGATTTAAAATACTAAATGGATAAAGCGCAAGAGATTTATATTGCATTACTAAATTGTCTCAATAATTGTGATAAATAATCGTGATTATCATTTTAAGCTATTATTGTGAAGCCCTATGAACAGTTTAAAAAAAAAAAGCAACATTAAATCAGTCATTCCGCATTTTATATAATAAAATAATCTAGTACCAGAATGATTACCACAGTTTTACAGTGATAGGACAACATATTTTTTTATACATTCTCTGTCTCTCCGTTTCTGTTGCTGTCTCTCCACTAGATGGCAAGTGTGATCTCTCACCTTAGGCTGCAGCCTCTCATCATCACAAAGAAACTCTGCTTTTCCTCCCGTCAGCTTGGCAAGGCCAAGAAGAAGCCTCTTGGAGGCTTGTGACCCAAAACCCAGTCCAAAGCACCTACACACACATCACCTCACCAATCACTCCATTCATCAAGTAAAATTCATAATATATTTCTGGTGCCTTTGTCACTGGCCCAGAGCAAAATACCAACACCAACATTATCTCAGTGTCACTGGCCCAGAGCAAAATACCAACACCAACATTATCTCAGTGTCACTGGCCCAGAGCAAAATACTAACACCAACATTATCTCAGTGTCTTCACTCAGGAAGGAGGATGTCCGTTTACTGTAGTGTATGAATGTAGTCAGTCTAGAACATGTCATAAAGCACAGATATGTACAATGCCAGTCAAGGGGACCCTATGACACCCACACTCAGTGCATCAGGTACTTGTCAAGAGCTTCTTGAGCTCAGGTGTTTTGAGGCGGGAAAAATGGGGTGGGATGTTTGGGGTTTTCTAGAACTGGGATTAGGAAGCAGTGGGTTATGGAGATGCTGCCCTCCCCCATATTAATCAATCACAGATGGGTACAAGACTTTGTTTGGTTTCCTCCCTCCATATTCAAAATAAAGCCCCACTGGGCACAGAGAGACAGAGTGAGTGAGTGAATGTTTAGTATTCCTCTGGGAATAATCAGGGCCATTTCACTAATTGAATGTCTGAAGAGAACAGGAGCCAGAGACACACACTGCTTAGAATTCAGCTCAGGTCTGTCTGGGTTGTAGGCTTTTAAATGTCCTGAGTGCTTATCAATAACTGGCTGTGAAGAGCATCTAGAGTGAGGTCTGCTGTCCCGAAAAATGTCACAGCACGAAGGATACACCAAATACCACTTAGAGCATAGTTAAGATGCTAGCTGAGAATGGTTTTGGGAAAATGGGCTACATGCAATTTGTTTTCTGAACTAGTTCACCGTTTCAAAGCAATCTGCAAAAATACATTGCGTACATAAATTCACTCAGCATTATACCCCTATGCCAGGAGTAAATACCTGATTTGTTTACCTGATACTACACATATACACGAATTTACCTGATGCTATATTTTTACCTGCCATTAGAGCTGTTTAATATCACATATTACATTTGTATTTGCTGTTACTGGTACCAGAGGCCTCATGTATAAAACTTTGCATAGATCCGACAGTAAAACATGGTCATATAGTATGTACACACAAAAAAATTCTAATATAACACAAGGTTTTGCGCAGCTTTGTCCCTCTGAGGGAACTCTTAAAGTTTCTATGTAGAGTTTCCACAACAGAGGAAAATGTTCCAAGTAGAACCCAGTTAGAAAGCTAGAACTGTTAACGATTGAAAGGACTCTTAAGGAGCCTTTTTCTCAAAAAAGTTTACAACTTAATCAACATGAAATTGAGCACACATTTACGAGTCTCTCACCTACTCTGTCGCCCCAAAGATTCGCCTTTTTGGAATGTAAAAATTACGATAAAAATACCCCTTTATTATAACTCTCTTGTTAAGACACCATCAAAAGCCATGAAGAAGACGAACAAAAAGAAGAAAAAAAACAGTGTTTGTGAAGTTGAGTTGCTGATTAATGAAGTGGTAGCCATGAAAAATATTTTATTTGGTGTTTTATTGTGTGGCATTGTAGTCGAAAGGTGTGCAGTAGCAATATATGCAACAATATATATATATATATATCTACAATATACTTTTCAAAATACGTTTTTGAAATATATAAAAATATTATATAAAACATATACAAACATATGCACATATATTTTGGAAATAAGAAATTCCATATACTTTTCTTCTACAAGTTGTACACTACAGTTAATAAGCAATTGTCACAGGCCATGGCTGAACTAAATAAGGTTGAAGACCTTCGAGGACGAGGTTGACCGTTTAGAAAGAGCTATTAATGCTAAGGACGAAATGTTGGCTGATCCGTCACATGTGAAGCGAGATTTATTTCAGCAACTGAAAAGTGCTGAGAAGAAACGTGCGACAGACCAGTCGAGATTGCGGACAAATAAATGAAAGAGGCTCTTTATCAGCAGAAGGCAGAGAACTTTTCCCAAACCCATAAAAAAACATAAGACCCTTATCAAGCGAGCTAGAATAGCAATGGTAGGACCAGATGATCAGAACAGACCAGTGTAGAGGAGGAACAGGAATGGAGGGAGGAGAACACGTGTCACATTGTCACGTCACATTGTCAAGTTTACTTTTTATACATCCCAGCGTGTACGTGAAAACTGCTGTATGCAACCTTTTTGTGCATATGTAACATTTATACATGAGGCCCCAGGTGTACTAGGTGGTGACAGTGTCATATGTTTACCTGCCAGGATTTAACCAACAAGAGTTTGCCAGATGTAGTATTTTATTTACCTGGTGCCGCGGGTGTTACATGTTTACCTGGCATTACTAGTGTTCCTCCTAACCAGCTCCAGTACACGGCCGACACTGCAGAGTGAGCCATTGGTGAAGATGAAGAGCTGTCGAGGGCAGCTACGATGGGCAGGCTGGCGGTACACCCAGGACAGTGCCCCCAACAGGTTACTGCCACCCAGATCCGCATGCAACTTCTGCACATAATCTAATACCTGGGCCATTGTGGTCTTTTAAATAAAGACAGAGGAAGATGGGGATTCATTTATAAAAACTCTATTAAGACTATTTTGTTCTGTGCTGTTAAACCATAGTAAACATACCATATAACATATACAATATAAACCATTTAGTGTGTGCTGCCACAGTAGGAGTCTCATTGTTGTCTAATGCTTACTGTGTCAAGAATGGACATTACAAGTGAACTTTAACTTATTAGATATCTTGCAATTAGGGATACATTGATATATCGGCCAACAATCTGTATCAGCTGGTAAAACAATTTTTTTTTTAGAAACAGCCGATAGGCAGGACTATAATCAGGATTGTTTCATGCTAATGAAAAAAAAAAAATATATATATTCCTTCATGCTTTAGCCATAGGATATGCACTAAGCAAAACGTTTACAGTATGGACCTATTTTACCACAGGCTGATCATAGATAAATAAATAGTATTTGAACAGTGACATTTGTTTTGACTGTCCCAGTCTACGGTACCTCTACATTTATTACTGAAGTACACCTATAATTACTCCCTGGTATTATACATACATACACTCACCAAGCACTTTATTGGGAACATGTACACCTTCTCATTCATGCAATTATCTAAATCAGCCAATCGTGTGGCAGCAGCGCAATTAATAAAATTATGTAGATACGGACCAGCAGCTTCAGGTAGTGTTCACATCAACCATCAGAATGGGGAAAAAATGTGATCTCAGTGATTTTGACCATGGCATGATTGTTGGTGCTAGA
>JAOUQW010000021.1:7602868-7618679 GCA_028565825.1 Olivaichthys viedmensis
GCTTGGCAGAGCTGAGGTTTGAACCCACAACCTTCTGATCAGTAGCCCAGCACCCTAACCACTGAGCCACCACTGCCTATGGAACAAGAAAATACCCAGAATTTAAAAAGGAGGGAAGTGGCCATAGGAGGGAAGGGAAGGCATGGTTATGTCTAATTTTCAGCTCTATTACTGGGTATGCAATCTACAGACTCTTATCATTCTGGGTGCAACACTACTACTCAGATAATGAGCCAACCTGGGTATGTGGTAGAGGGGGCTTCCTGTTTTCCTTCATCATTGACTGCACATGTGTCCTTTCCCCTTCCACTCACACAAGAATAATCAACATACAATCCAATAGTTTCCCAGTCCCTAAAAATATTTTTGAAACAATATATATTTAATAGGCATATATTTAATAAGAGATTCATATATTCATAACCGGGGATAATCAGCCCCCTGAGTGCGTGCGGGCCATTTTATAGTCTCCAGGAATTCTAGAATGGTGACGTCATAAAACAGTATTTAGAACACTTTAATGTCCTAATCATTGGGTTTTTTTGTTCTCTTGATTGTTTAAAAGTTTGTTTAGATCTCAAACTCTGCAGCCAGGGACCCCCACACATGGAACCCTTATGATCACTGCACAGACTTATTCTATGAACATAACCCAACTAAAATATTAAGCACATTGGGCAAATATGTACCATCATATTTATGAGAGGTATTTATTCTTGAACATTTCACCAACAGAACCTAAACCAGTTACATGTTAAAATGTAGATTTGAACCATTTTTTTTTAAAATCATATTAACAGCACTTTCCTAGTTTTATTTTAAATTGCAGTTAGATTTAAATTGACATTTATTTATAGTTATAAGTTATTGAGGTTTGGCTTAAACCCACTCAATTCAAGTGACCAGTCAATTGGGCTTATAATTACTGAATAATAATTATAACTTTGATAGTGCATGATTGTGATTTCCACCACTGTTATTTAGAAAAAATACTTTTTTACTAATTAACTTTTGTATGGTGTCAGCTATTTTCGTTACACCATCATGTCTTTTGTAAAAGCGAGTTACTTTAGTCTTAGTGTCATAAACCCATGAGGTCCAAGATAATGTCTAGTTTTTTTATATATATATATTCACTGTTAAACTACACACACATAAAGGAAGATTGTAGTAAATCTCGACTTTTTATGCTAAAATTTACTTTGCGTATTTGAAACATGCTACCCATTCCTAAATGTTTCTCTTCAATGTTAATATTATCTCTTCTTCCCCATGTCCTCTTACATTTTCTCTTTATGTCAACTGCCACTGTGTACCACACTCTCGTTCTATTAGTCTCTTTTTGGCCTTCTGTGCCCCCCTTTGCTGTTTTTTCTTTCTGACCCTCTCCGTCTCTTCTTTCTAGAATTGCATTCGTTCCTTCAGACTCTGTTGGATTTGTTGCAGAGGGCAGATGATTACATCCGAGATAAAGTGGACCTGACCTTCTTCGCCCAGAGTCTTCCCCAGTTGGTGGAACACGTCTACAGTTCTACAGTCACCATGCGAACACGCAGACACGCCCTTAAAGCAGGTATGGTCATTCACGACTTCCAGGTGTCAAATTTTTTAATTTGGTATTTATTTTCATTTTGAAATGTTGCCATTGTTGGATAAACTAAGCTGTGTAATGCTCTGATCAAAAACATAAAATGAAGATTTAATGTGACCTCCTAATGTCTGGACATACAGTTACAAGTGGCTTAGATTAAACTCTTTTGCTTTCCATATTAACATGTTTTTTAAGCAGCAATTCAACCTGGATTTTACTAGTCTGGAAATAAGATGTTTTAATCTTTCCTTCACCGAGATCAGTTTTTCCCAATCCAGTCCTTGCTGACCCCCAGACAGTTCCCATTTTTGTCCTATTCCAGCTCACAATGCTACTGTACCAGATGATTGTGATGAAGCAAAAAAAAATCTTGGGGCTCCCTAAAGACTGACAGCATTGGGAAACACTGGCCTTGTATCATTATTGTATTGTTTTAAATACTGATTATTGTATTGTTTTAAAAGAGCAGGTAGACCCCTCCTCCATGCCTACAGCCAGAAACCCACCATCTGTATTTGAGCAGGTGGGCCCATTAGTGGACGACTGGGAGAACTACCTTAACAGTATTGCTGAGAATTTGGAACAGCGCAGCAAACCCGAGGAACCAAAGCAGCACAATAAAGAGGAGAACCTCTTCCAGCAGGTAAACACACCTGTTCTGCTTATGACAGGTGCTTTCTTGCATGTTGTAGGAAAATGTATGTTTAGTTTCTGAGCAAGAGCAATAAGTTGAGAATTGCTCTTTATTTTACTTTTGCAAAAATCTGTGGGACCTTGATTCTTTATAGGACTGTTTCTAAAAATCCCAGTCCACATCTATATTTTGATAGTTGATTATTGTGTGACTTAGCAAGATGAAATTTGTACATGAAATTTGTGCGCTGATTTGCCAAGTTGAGTTCCTGTGTACCCTGTACATATGGTGAATAAGGGGTTTCTGATTGGGATTCTGATTATAAGTCGAAATATAACCCAGTGTTGTCATTTCTAGGACAATGACTCAACTCTTCACCAGCTTGATGAAGATCTGCACTCCACCATTACACTATTTCGCTCCAGACTGGCATCTCGCCACGCTCCTGCACCTCCAGATTTGGATGGACACTCTTTTTGGATGGACTTCATCCTTTCCAGCAGAGAATCTGATATTCCTGGGGGAACAGCTAAACCTGTTTTGGATGCCCACACGAAGGACAGCATGCTGTTGGCTAATGATTGGAGCACTCTAGTGCTTCAGGCACTTATTGGAAGCGATGCAGGAAGTCCTGAAGTCAGAGCAAGTAAAACAGAAAGTCTGTTTTTAACAGAGTATCCAGAACTCAGTGCTGAGGAGCTCATTGCACAATCTCAGGAGGTTAGGACCAAGGAGAGCTCTGTGGTGGATGGAACTCACTTGTGGATGTCTGATTCACTGGAAGAAAGACTGACAGTGACAAGCTTCCCCCCTTCCCAGCTTCCCCGGCTGCTTCAATTGTCCTCCAACAAGAGGAAAAATGGTGATTTGCATTTCCTCAGTACTGTTGGAAATGAAAGATGAACAAATTATGAAATCTTTGGTATTTATGATTGTCTGTTTTGCATTTTTCTAATGAAACAAAGGTATCTAAATGACAGGATAATATTATACGTTCCACTATTACAAAGTGGTCAAGGTACAGAGCCTCTCCTAAAAAGGTCTTGGGGGAAAGCTGTAGTGTTGGTGTCTTTAGAATTAAGATTCTAACATGGCAAAACTGTTTTTTATTTTATTTTATTTTTTTACAGAGTTTCCACAAAGAAGGCAGAGGAGACAACTGCTTGAGGGACAGATCCATGGAGTAAGTAAAAAAGGTATCGTTAATCGTTCATGTGTGCACTAAAAAACTCTTTAGACCTGAACATTACAAATCCAGAAGGTGTTTAACTAACAATAAATGACTGGCCGTATAACTCCCAGTTGTAAATAAATTTCACAAGCACTCATTGAGTATGTTTATTAAACTTTAACAACCAGTCTACAATCCAATTAATTACAATCCAATCAAAAACGGGCGATGAGTAAAAATATCGGCAACAATCTAATGTGAATATTCAAAAGGCAGAAACAAGGAAACAGGCAAAGAGCCAATAACAGTAGAGGCAAACATAAGATGGAATTGCACACCAGGACAATGACAAGACTTCACAAAATGAGGTGGTCTAGCAGAGCTATATACACTAAGCAAATGAAACAGGTGTAGTTAACTGACTGGACTAATGGTTAGTAAGAAGGCGAGGACGTGCGCTAGAAAACCCGGCCACGAGCAGGGGTAGACTGTAATGTGACAATAGTATTACAATATTATGATGTTTCCCTAATCTTAGTAGGTGTCTCAGAACATAAAAATCATCAAACTGTGCATGACTCCGGTCCTCTAGGACTGGAATTGATGAACCCTGGTCTAGAGTGTATACCAGTCACTGTACTGAAACAGAAAATATTAAGGAAGTAGTTTATGATTTCAGGGGTGTGTATGACGCCAGAGTTTTACACCTGGTACCTTAACCACTTTGTGTTAACATTGAAAGATGCTGTTTATCCTTTTTTCAGCTATATAGATTTAATACAAAGACGAAGTTACCAAAGTCTGTAAGAAAGATAAAATAAATCAATTTTATTTTATTACATTGCTGAAAGTCTGGATTGAAACAGCATAAAAGTGTATATATATCTTACAGCTATACCTCTTTAAATTATAGAGATGTGTAATAGAGGGAAGAGAATAGTGATGAGAATAGTAAAAGGTCTGGTAGGGGTGCAGTAAATAGAATTTTCATTGTCACAAAAGCATTAAGAGGTTCTAATGGATTCATTTTGTAGGAGCTACTGTTCACCATTTATCACCGTAACTCATCTTGTTATTTCTACTTTTTAAAGATGTCTTGTAAATTTGTCATTTGTATAAATATTACAAAAACAGAGTAATCAATCAGTTTGATTGTGATATTTATGAAAATTTCCTTTCAATACATATTTTTTAAATTGTGAAAGAGGAAGAGAGCAGGGACAGAGTGGAGGAAGGAGTGAGAGAATTAGAGAAGAGTAAATCAGGGTTGTTGATTGATAAAAAGACTGTGTACTTGTGTTTCAGTGTGTCCTGGGGTCGCCGAGTTGGCACAGCAGGTCATCATTACCAAGGAGATGTACAACTGGATCCTAAACATCACGCCAAGCAACCTCAAAATGAATTTCCAAGAGGTAAGGGAATGAGTGCGCAAAAGTGTGTGCAACCACTTGCTGCCTGCTTTCAGCAGCACTGTTCTTGTTTTTTGGACAGACCCAAACTAGCAGTTTATAAGAGCCGTTTACGTGTAGGAGGGCAAAACTCACGATCCTGAATTCCCCAACAAACACCAGGAATCCCTAATGTTAGGTTTTAATACTGAGTATACTGAGTGATACGTTTCTCGAATGTGCCTCTTCATTTGCAGTGGTGCACTGTTGGAGAACGTTGGGTCAGTGGCCACAAGCTCAGAATTTCTGTCATTTTCAAATAGCTTTTGCATTTAGCTGCACTGCTTTGACTTGACCAGGTGGAGTCTGGATTTTTTGTGCCTATGTGATAGGTTTATAGTATTGTGCCTCTGGACCTTGTGCTAACCCTGCAGGTGTGTGTCGTTTCAGGTGCTGGTCGACCTCACCACTAAAAATGAACGTGGTCTATATGAAGCTCGTGTCAAGGCCACTGTAGGTGGACAACCTGTGACCTTTTACAGCCTTGCGGGCTTGGAGAATGATTCCTTCTATCGGAGCATGCCACGCATCATTGCTCTAGCACTTGATGCGCTTAAAACTTAGATATGCGCAAACTCTCATATATCACCCCACACTGCAGTCTGGATTGGTGTGTATGGTGAGTGTTAGTCACCATCTTGAGTCCTGCATTGTCTGGATCCAGTATAATTTCACTTGTTGGAAGTGGCATACAGCAGCATCCTTCACTTGATCACTTCTTCATGGGTATGTGATTTACTAGTGAAAAGTTACACACTATTATTTGAACTCTGCCCCTTCTACAGAGAATTCCACAACCAAGGACTTCAGGCTAGGTGAAAGTCATAATTTTTCATAAAGTCTTTCAGCATGCGCTATTCTGTAACAAAGCTGCATATAGGCTGAGAGAGACGTGCAAACGGATGATTGCTTCTTGGAGCCGGACCATGACAAGGGCAGAGCTACATTCTGGGGGAAAATATCTGAAGTTAATTGTATATTTTTTTATTTTAAAGACAATGTTTATATGTCATGTCAGACACTAAGCAGGATTCTGCAAGTAGAACCCATCTGGGACGTGAAGATTTTGTTCTAGAGCCGATGTTCTAGAATTCTGACCTGTTCATAATTTTCCTCAACGTACTGAAAGTATTTATATGGGTCATGTGACCCATGTAACTGGTTTCCTTAATTTATTCCTTGCAACACAGAGAGGTGGAACCTCTTATTGAAATGGACTGATGTAATTTTTATTATGTATTTATTTGTATAGACAATACCACTTTGTATTTTTGTAAAAAAAAAAACAATAAGAAAAAAAACAGAATACAAATGAAATGTATCTGAATAAATGCTAACATTTCATTTACCCAGGGCTGTACAAGTACTTTTTCCCATTGCAAGACCCTTTTGAAATTTTATATCTGATTTTTTAAAATGTTTAATATGATGTCATGGTATTATAACATTCATTTATTTTTATATTTTTATATATATCTGGAGAAGTACTTAATCTGCCATAATGTAATATGAGGATTTCTGATTGAATTAAAATAATCAGTGGTGCAATCAGAATATTTACAATGTCAACACGTATCTTGGGAATGCTGTCAATTAGTTTTCACTAATCCATTTGCTACACCGCATCATCACCAATTAAATTTTTTTTGCCTTCCATCCTTATTTTACCCACTTTTTGCTATATTTACTTGCAGTACTGCAGTAAGTACCGGATGTATCACACACCCAAGAAAAGAAACATTAAATTATCCACTTTTCAGTCACTAATTCTCTCTTTAGTAGTCTCACACAACAGTAATTTTAGGAAAGAAGAATGACTTTTTATTTATACATGGATATATGGATAACAGAAATGTATTCACAACAGTGTTTTACAGTGTTGAAATATTCTTCCCTGCTCAGTGGGCTTGGAGGAACATTCCCACCATATTGAAATAATGTGTAACCCTGTAGGGTCTGGATGAAAACTCAGTGCCTTATTGCTTACTGGTTCAGTTTTTGTTCAATTATGTTAGTTCAGAAGCAATCTAAATAATGATATAACGATATAGTGTATTCACCTCATATCAAAATCTAAATGTGTTTGAGAAATGATAAAGGCTTCAAAATCAGTCAATGGAAAGAAAGAAAAAAAATCCTTAAAGGCATCAAATGACATTATACATGTTTCATACCTCATATGCTTGTAAACTAGTTTTGCTTTTTGCTGAGCATCCAAAAAAAGAATTGTATGCCTTAGTGACTGACTGCATCACTTATGCACTTAGTCTTGCTGCTAATCCTTTACATGGTGCCTCTCATCCAGTCTAATAACATATTTACACAATAAATTGAACACTATTAACCAGTGATGACTTTTGCTTCTTTAGTTTTTGTTCTGGCATAAAACAATTGATTGTTGTCTTCTGCTACCATTTTATCTAAATTAATTTTATTTTGGGGCTTAGACCCTTTAATTTCCGAAAATATCCAATGAAAGAGCTTAAAGATTTAGTCCATTCCAGAAAACCAGATTGGTTTACTCATATCTTTTTGTTTTATCCATATCTTTTTAGAAAGTCAGCCCTGGCTACAACAAGGCCTTGTCAACCATGTTATACCCTTAACCATCCTCTTCTGTTCCATTTTATTCCATTGACCAGACAATCTCTTTTGACTTTATAGCAATCCAATTTTTAAAAATTCTTTTTTAAATTGCCTATATCTTTCTCAATTATAAGCAATATAAATTATGTTTATGGAAATAGACACACAAACATATTGCACATGCCTGTAGATCCTCCTGATGGCGGGTGGGTGCAGAGGTGTCAGTGCAAGAGATGGGAGTCATGTGACAGGGACTGAAAATATATTTTTGTTTTATATTTACCTGTTTTAAAAAAAAAGTTTCTAAATAACCTGAACAAAATCTCTGTAGGTATGATTTTAAAAATAAAAAAAATATTCTGTTCTTTAGATTAAAATAAGCTAGGTACATAGATTCATGTTGTAAAAAAATAATTTTAGTACAAATTTAAAATGCAGCATCTTGACACGAACAGGTACAGACACGAACACGTACAGGTTAATCGTAAAGACTGGGGACCTCCTACAAGTCACTTTTTTTTTTCTTTCTCTAATATACCTGATTTAGTTTGACTGGTAATCACGACTGCCTTTAAAAGACATGTTGGAGAAGGGAAATGCAAAAATGTGACAACATTGAACAACTGAGATTATCTTACCTACACTTAAAGTGCATTTTAATGGTCAATGGTTAGCTGATATAATGTTTTTATTTAAACCTTGTAATGGCACAAATCTTTATTTTTGGTAATTCATATGTAAATGGAAGAGCAGTTTACTCCTAGAAATAGCATATACTGTATTTGTAGGTTTTGTGATGTATGGCAGATTACCATAACTTAACAGTATTCTGCTGAAAACTACAGCTGCCAGACATTTTCACATTTTTAACAGGATTTTTTTATAATGAAGCTCAAATAGTAGCTACAGGAAAAAGCTAAGTCTAGGTGTTTAGTGATGGTCAGTCTGTAACAGGAGTTCAGGGTTTCTTTTTTTAGATACTCTTTGGAAGGGCCATCTGCTGCTGATGTCATGGTGAGTCAGGAGATGGAGAGACAGCTGGGCAAAATAACTGCATGCAGTGAATGTAAAGTGAATGTAAGCACTGGGGGATCCACCTCAGTCTGAGGGTGCTGACTGTACTTTATATAATATTTTGTGTTTTTCCTCATTTTAAATCTAATCATGAATTGGTATAACTCACCAGCCAGTATTAGAACTGAATTAACAGATGCTTTATAATACTTAGAATAATCCCACTAAAATTAACAATAAATGCATTATTATTTTCTTTTGTGGTAAAGTCAGAGTTAATACTAGGATGAAAATGACACTTTTTAAGCAAAGCTTGTGTGCTGTTTTAACACATTCCTCAGATAGTTATTAAACCCTTTGTAAAAATAAAAAAATAAAAGAGCAGGGAAAACCCTTAAACTGTGCAGTGCTGTAGCCACCCATGACTTGAAATAGCCCAGTTAGTGCAAATATATACTGTTCCGTTGCCTATTTAGTGATAGAGGAAGTATCACTAAAGAGGGTCAGAGTTAAAGTAACATAAATGAATAGTACAGAATCTTTACCACATTCATTTACCACATTCATTACTCAGATATAAAAATAGGAAAAAGATCAATCATAAACAGATTTAAGCAGTTTAATATTTTATAACATCAGGGGAAACCCTTATAATCAATTTTTAGGTTTATACTAGTCAGTGAAGTTTGAAAATATTTTTTTGTCTAGAACGAGCAGTCGTAAATGTATCCTCTTCTTGAGTACCTAAGTTCAATTCAGTTCCCTTCTGTCACTGTAAGTCAGCACAAACGTATTTGTTGAACCATGTCAATTGTCTAGAACGTGACTGCTCCTAGCAGGAAGACCAAATGTCTTAAAAGGCTGCACTTGGTAAGAAGACCTAATACCCACCCCTTTTTTCGTTCCTTTGTATATGTTTATTTTTTTCTCTCTTAATCTTAATGGCTAACTAAGTCTTTGGTTTTGTGTAGCGAAGATAAGTTCATATAACAGTTCTCATTTTGTTAACCATGGTTTAGCTATATCTGTTCCCTACCCGTTAGTTTGTCTTCTATGTGCACAATTTCATTGTCACTGTATGAAGTGCATTGTCAGTTCGATGTACAAACATAAAACTAATAAACAAAATTGTTAACAAAAGAATGAGCAGTCATGTAGGATCTGGATGTGTAATTGAATTCTTTTTACATTGACAACGTGTGTGATACTTATAAATGAAAGCAGATTATAATAACGCTCTATGCATCCTTCCTAGTGACTCTTGTCTAACTTAAAATCATAAGCATAGCAAAACTGTGCTGCAAATCATAGGATGAGTTACTTGAGATGCTGTAATCCGCCATTGAAATTCCCCGAACAGGAATGCTCATATCAGCTGGCGTTCAGTAAATCACAGGAATGATGGACCAACAGAGGACAGCTGCTTAAGGTTGTACCTCCACACCTCGACTTTCATCATGTCATCTGTAGCCATAGCTATGGGATGCTGTGTAACCCAACCTCAGTGTTTTACAGTGGAGAGAGACAGCGGGAACACGGTACCAAAATACAGCAGATTCCCACTTGTCACAGATCCTGTTGCTGACCATTACTTTGCCCTGACGTGGCCTCCCACTGCAGTGAAAGACACTGTGTGTGTGTGTGTGTGTGTGACAGCTGACAATGCAGGGATCGTCAATGAAGAGGATTAATGATAGTAGGCATTCTGAAAATAATGCCAAGCCAAAAACCACACCTATTATCCTGTAAGAACTGCCTGCTTTTTTTAAACTCACACACAGGTGGTGTATACAGAGAGAAGAGGAGAAATGCTCATGTCAGTGTGACGGTTGTACAGTCATGACTAAGCTCTCTGTGCCAGCTCTGTGTGTATGGACACTTCTGAGCCTCCTCCACTCAGGTAAGCCTCTCACTTTTCAAGTATTTATAATTTTTTTATTAATGTATTTATTTAAGTTAATTGAAAACCATTAAAAAAAAAATTCTTTTTAACTCCCTGGTCAAAATGAATTATTACGTTTATCTCCTACATATACATACACCCTATATATGTATATGAATATACAGACATTTAAAACAACTAACGCATTACATTAATGTGGAAGACACATTAAGCTTAAGCTTTAGTTTTGAAATCAGTGGGTTTTTTTTTTTAAAGTACATAAGGTTTTCAAATTTGTTCCAGGTATCTATAAAAATTATTTAGACATTTTTCTTTATTGTGTCAATGTCGTTTAAAACCTAGCTCCAATTATATTCTGATTATGAAAATAATCCTATTTTATTAATGTTATAATGATGAATTTATGACACTGCTACGATTATAAACATATGATTGTATAAATGTAGTGTGAATGTAGTTATGATTATGTTCTGTTAATGAACATATAAGTGGATTATTTATTTTTTTGTAAACACATGGTTTCTGAGTTTGAGTGCTCTAAGACAACAAATGTGATGTTTAATCTGTGCTAATAAGAGAAGAATGCTGCCCCATTGGGTACATCAGACTTGAAATTGTCTGATAATTTTACTCTTATAGGCATATGTATATTATTATTGGTAGACACTATAGTGTAACAGATAATAATAATAATGAATGATAATATCAAATGCACAGGTATGAGCGCTTAACTGCATTCTGTAAATATGTGCCAAGAGAACTGATTTGTCCTGGGAAAAGGCTCTTATTGTACAGAAGCACTGTGTATTCATAAATTCCTGCATGGAAAACATACATTTCAAAAGCATGCAGATTGTAACTTTAAAGCGATAAGGATATACAGTAAATGTGTGTTTGTGTATGTTTTGTGTGTGTGTGTTGTGTAGAAGCAGTGTGTAACCTTGAAGGGGCTCTGCACAGGGATCTTATGAGAGGATACAACAAGAACATCAGACCAATGGAGAAGAATGACGACATCACAGAGGTCAAACTCAAGATGACCCTTACCAACCTAATTTCTCTGGTAATAGTGTGTATAGAGTGTTTGTGTGTGTGTGTGTGTGTGTGTGTGTACGCATATGTGCGTGTGCGCGTGTGCGAATTGCCTATATAAGTCTATAATGAATCTATTATCATCCAACGATACAATTTTTGAACATTGCCAAATTCCCTTCTCTGCTTTCCACAGAATGAGAAGGAGGAGACACTGACCACATGTGTTTGGGTAGAGATGGTAAGAACTAAAATCACTTAAAATCTAGTGCTGATTTTTACTGCTTAAACTTTCCATTTTCAGGGAGCATAACATGAAATCACATATAACACTGCCAGAACATAGCAAGTGTTCGATTATTGGTGAGAGAAACTGGTAGGATTTATTTATTTTTGCTCTTAACTTTCAGGAGTTTATCAAATCAATACACAACTACAGTTTTTTGCCTTGTACACTTAGGCTACCCTGTTTAAAAGGTGCAGTTTGTAATGTTTTTAGCACTATAATAATCATATAATTTCAAAGATACCTTAGAAAAACTGTGATTTGCAATATTGGCATGAAATGGATCTCACTAGTTTATTCACCTTCTGTTAAAAAAGTTTCTGGCCCGTAAATTGGCTCCGCCACAAGCCACAACAGAGCTGCTTTTCCCTACAAGTCTACTCATGGAGCATATGTAGTTTCAACAGAGGCGGTGGAAAGGGAAAGGCTTGTCAATGATTTTATTGCAATTGTAGTTCACCTTACAGTTCACCTCACCTTTAGAGCAGTGGGCTCTAAAAATTACAAACTGCTCCTTTAAAAATATTGGAACGTCAAATGGACTTTGCTTTTCTATTTAGGCATGCTATGCAGCCTTGTAGACATTATCTACCAACCTTCTCAAGAGCTCCGACTTGGGCCGAGTTGGAATTTTGTTACGTCATTTCAACATGCCATAGTACAAAGTAAAAATAAAAATAGTAGCATGTTTTAAGCATTGTAAGCAGAATGGAAGATCCAAATCAGAAAATACAGAGTTCCCAGTTGTCATGATTGCAGCACAAGATTAGCTACAGCGATAGCTTACTCAAGACCATAGCTGCGTAGCTAGTTTAGGCTGTAGTATTAAATAACTAAACCTTTCTTATTTTCCTTTATATTGGTTATTTTCCTATGCAAAAAAAAAAAGCTCTAAAAACAACTAATTTCTGATTCATATTTTTGCAAACTTTGCATGTTTGACTACTTTCCACCATGGGAGCAGAAACATTGATAGTAAAAACAGACTTGTATACAATAAGGGATGAATGTAGGCAGGTGCTGCGGCAAATGAACTACACCTTTGGAGGGTGGGACATGTTTCAGATTGGATCACACTTTTTGAGGGTGGGGTATGCCTGAGACGTTAACATTGAGGGCAGAAAACACAATATGAAGCTCATTCACTCCAAACCAAAAATATCTACAGCAACAGAAATTTCAAGACAACATGTATTTTGATGACTTTAGCTGGGATGCCAACCTTACAATGATCATTTGTTCCTTTATTTTATCACTGAATTGAAATTGATTCAAAACTTTTTTTTTTCTACTAAAATCCCAATTTCTCTCTCTTTGTTTGTCTCTATTTGTCTCTCAATCTCTCTCACTCTCTGTAGCAGTGGTATGACTCCAGACTTAGGTGGGCTGACAGGCCAGGGTTTCAGGCCTATGAGAACATCACAGGCACACGCATTCCCTCCAAAGCCATCTGGCTTCCTGATATCATACTGGAGAACAAGTGAGTCCCACAATAATAATAATAATAATAATAACAATAATAATAATAAGTCCTAATCTCTCTTCTATCCTGTGTGTGTTGTGTATGCATGTGTGTAGTGTTGATGGAAATTTTGAGATCACACTCTACACCAACGCTCTAATAGACCCATATGGTATGGTGTACTGGCTTCCACCTGCGATCTACCGCAGTGCCTGTGCGATTAAAGTCAACTACTTCCCCTTCGACTGGCAAAACTGCAGCATGGTATTCAGGTGGGGCTCATTAACAAACAACAGTCTTCAGTGAATACTGAGCCAACTTTCTTCAACAAATTCCAACTTCCCAACGTTCATTTATAATCTTCAGTAGAAAATAAACCCCGACAAGCCAAATTAACCACTGTGAATGGAGGAGAACTTTATAAAGACACAAAAGAAAAAACACACAGGTACAGAACACAAATCCAACATTTGAATTTGTTGGAGAATGTTAGGTGAGTGTGCTTTGGTTAACACACCTGATTAGCTTGCTAATAAGCTGATGAGTTAAATAAATAAAAAACATCAAAGTTCCCTACTGTCCTGAAAATTGCAATCAGTGGAAATATACAATACTGAGGCTACGCAAAAATGACTAAATATGATTTATAGTGCAGCTCTGACTCTGAATGGGTTGTAGGTCTCAGACGTACAGCGCTAATGAGATTGAGCTGAAACTGACGGATGAGGAAAACACCATAGTGGAATGGATCGAGATCGACCCCGAGGCGTTCACAGGTACAGTATAGTATGACTATACTATCCTACACCAACCTTCTCTACCAATGTTCCTCTACATTAGTTCATACAACAAACAGCATTAATACTCAGTCACCTTTTGCTTCTTGAGTTGCTTTCTATGTGGCAGCAAGAGAAATTTTTTAACCCCATAAGATTTTAGCACTTTACGTTTATTAAATTGGTGGACACTTTTATTTAATCTGACTTAAGAGTGAGGCAGAATTACAATCAAGCATATAGCTGAGCAGGTCAGAGTTAACAGCTCTCTGGTAAATTTAAATAAATTTTGAAACCCATTCAATACCACTCAACCTTAACCCCCCGCTACCACGACCCTAGTAGTACCTAGTAGACTCTGTAGGACCTTATGTTAATATCAGTGATAATGATGATCTGCATAAACAATCACTTTTCACATAGATATTGATTTTTGTGCACATAGTACTATCAGAATCTTTAAAAAATGTTTCAAACTGGGGAGTTATTAAAGGACTCAAAAGTTAGAGAGTCATAGATTGTTTACGGACTGTATAGCTTTGATTTTATTCAGTAATGTTCTGTGCACTTTAATTGTCTAGAGAATGGTGAATGGGTAATTAAGCACCGACCAGCGAAGAAGGTGGTGAATAAGAGGTACAGCCGAGATGAGCTGAACTACCAGGAGATCGTCTTCTTCCTCATCATCCAGAGGAAGCCGCTCTTCTACATCATCAACATCATTGTGCCTTGTGTGCTCTTCTCTTCTCTCGGACTGCTCGTCTACTTTCTGCCTGCTAAAGGTCAGAGTGCATCAGCTGCCGAGTTACATGGAGCAACTGGCAGAATAGTTGGAGTGTGGACCCAATATAAATCACAGAGCGGTTTCCTGAGTGTTTTTAAAATATAATGAACGGTTTAAAATTTTTATTAAAAGAGTTATTTTACTTTCGGACCTGCCTAATTATCACCAGAATAAACACCATAGTCATCCCACAAATCCAATAATTAACAATCAGCCATTCATATACTAGCAGTTATACTACTATTTTACTACGACAGGTGAAGGAATACTAGTGTCGACAGGCTACTGTACTAAAAGGAGTAAAACAGCTTATGGTAATTTATTAAAGTCAAATATTGAGAGAAAATACATTTACTGTCACCTGAACTTCTTAACTTCTAAACATCAAAGTTAGGTTATCCTAATGCCTTAGTTATGCTCTAAACATATGTGATGATTCAATGATAGAGGCTCCTGCTGGAGGTGTATAGCATCATGGGACTTTTGTTCACTTCCAACCAACCACTAAACTCAACACGCAAACAGGGGCTGCTGTCTAACACTCCATTCAACCAACTTCCATTCCATCATACGGATGCCAAACACTCGTTGAGATTTGTCAGTCTAATGAGACTTTTATTACAGTAAAAGTAAGCTTAGCTCACCCTCAGAACCTACTCTTTTCTAGTTCCTACTTCCCAGGGTTTATAGAGCAAAAGGCATTTTGACTTGTGCATGGATGTGCTATGAGCTGTTAGAAGTCTCTGTGGGGGCCCCTTTCCATCTTCTCAAACATGCAAATGTTTCTGTGTATTAATAATTAAGTTATTTAATTGTATTGTAATCATTTGATCATAATTGTGTGTGTGTATTGATTAGCTGGAGGCCAGAAATGTACCATGTCCATCACCATCCTGCTCGCCCAGACCGTCTTCCTCTTCCTCATTGCCAAGAAAGTTCCCGAAACCTCTCAGGCTGTGCCCCTGATTGGGAAGTAAGTGTAGCAGACATTACTGGAAACTATGCACAGATTAAACACATATCAGTTTTATGGAATAATATTTTTTTTTCTGACTCACCTCTTGTTGTTTATTTTCTATTCATATGGATATCCTAAAGACATGCACTTCTCAAAAAAAGTTTAT
>JAOUQW010000021.1:7714244-7725482 GCA_028565825.1 Olivaichthys viedmensis
CTCTGACTGTTACAAAGCGCTGACACCGGAGTCTCCTTCCATAAATGTTCAATACACCTTCTCCTTACAGAAAGATTCACCATAGCAACCATTATACGCTTTTCTCTGTTCAATAACAACTCTTTAAAAAAAAATCTGTTTATTGTCAGGCTTAAATTATGGACATGTGAAGTCCCTGTGAATGAGTTGTTGCTATAGAAACGATAATGTATTAGAAGGAGTGCATTAATATAAACCTGTAAGAGCTGCTGTAAATTCCCATGTGCACTTCCTGACATTATGAGACTGTATGGGTGCAATGTGTGTAATGTTCTATGTGTTGTATGATAAGACTGGGACAATAAAGGCCCGAACAAGCATCATTCAGTTTTGCCGCACAGGTCTTGTCTTGCTTGAGCAAATCTCAAATCCTGCTATCGAGTTACAGATGTGGCCAGATGTGTTTTAAAGAAATCCCAGTTGACCTCCAGGCAGACAGCAGTTGGATAAGAATCACTTTTTCATCCAGAGCATAAAAGTGTGTTCATCTTTGGGGTCCATTCTGATTCGATGTGAATCGGTCAACGCATCGGCTCTGTCTTGTCAACAACAAATGCACTGAACGCTGGGTTCTAACTGAGAAACGACGGGTGGAACCTCAAACAGCACAGACGGAGAGACGAAAGGAAGTGAAAGTGCAGCAGACGCTTTCATCCTGGAGTGGACTGGTTTAGCAAAACTAACCAAACATGTAGAACCAGAAACATAGGGTTAAACTGTCTCTCACAAGCAGATCGTCTTTCACACACACACACACACACACACACACACACACATCGGAAATTAGCCGTTCTGTTCTACATGTCCTACATTAACGACAGGAAATTGTTCACATGTCTGAAATGAAAATCTGGACACACTCCACACACACACACACACACACACACACACACATAGTGAGGCCTCACGTTTATATAAAACTGTGTTCATGTGTAAGTGGATTATGATGAGATTTATCCTGCAGAATCGCAGAATAGCAAAACTAATTCTTAACCCACAAAGAAGGCGCTGGAACGCCGAGCCATGAAACCACCACACACACACGCACGCACGCACGCACGCACACACACCACACACACACACACACACACACACACACCACACACACACACCACACACACACACACACACACACACACCACACACACACACACACACACACACCACACACACACACCACACACACACACACACACACACACAGAGTGAGAAGCCAGTCAGAGTTTTCTGACAGATTAATGAGAGGAGAGGAGAGAGCCTGATCCTGAGGGACCTGAGGCAGAGCAAGATGGAGAGAGACAGACAGAGCGACATGGAGAGGTGAAGAAAGAGAGGAAGGAGGGAGGGCAGATAAACCATAAATTAAATCATTTCGGAATAAAAGAAGGGAGTTGCTTAGCAACCAGACAGAAGGAGGTTACCAGGAGCAACCATGGTGACCCCAAGCTTGACCCCCAAGCTGAAACAACCCTAACCATCACATTCACACACACACACACCCTCCAATATACAATACACACACGCCCAAACTTAAATATATATGAAAAAAAGGCAGAGGCAGACGGAGAAGGAGTGAGACAAGGAAAAACAGGATAAAGCTAAAGTGCCTTTTGGGAGTATTGGACATTTTGTTTGTGTGTATTGTGTGTAGTGTGTGTTTGTGTCTACAAGATCCTCAGACAGTCAAGCTTCGCTCAACCTACATGATGAGAAATGTGAACCAACAAACTCAACATGCTCCCTTCCTGTCAGTTTAAATCATACGGGAGAACTGTGTGATCTTACACACACATACACAGACACACACACACACACACACACACACACTCACACAGTACCCACTCCGCTTTTCAGGGCCTGAAACAGAGCAGGTTAACGAGACCACACCCTAATGCGCACGCACACACACACACACACACACACACACACACAGACACAGACACTCCACAGCAAGCATTAACAGTAATGAACAGTAATGAACTGGACTCATAGGTAATCAGGGTCAGGCCACTGGTCCTATTTGACCGACAAGCTTCAGTAGATTCATCGTTCACAGGAGCATCTGCTGTTCTACTTATAAAAGGATCTCACACACATTTTCATTCATACATTAACGGACTCAAAATGATGCTTATTTGCAGGGATGGGCAGTATTTGATACATGCATTTGAAATACATACTGTATTTGATTTGAATATGTATTGTATTTCGTGGTCATTTAAATAAAAAGCATTATCTTTTTTGTATTTTTGTGTTATCTTTTAAAATACAGAAAATGATTTGCATGGTGACATCATGGGATTCTGGTGGACGCGTGTCTGCTCCCATGCGGCCCAGAGCTGCTCTACGGCTAGAAATTCTCTGCAGCACCAAAAACTTAACAAAAGGCTTCAACATGTGTTTGTGAACAGTTCATGACACAGCAGAACAGCACAACCTCCAAATGCTGTTACTGAATATTTAAGAAATGTTCAGAAGATTTCACATGATCGCTAATATCCATAATTATTCATCATACTTTATGCTAGTTAGCAGGCAAACCTGCTGCAATCTTGTAGCTATGTTATGCCCTTGCTGATACACTGGAGAAAAAACATAACAGCAAGTAAAAATTGAAGATATAGAAACCAAACAGACAGTAAACTAAATAGAGTTCAAGATTTAGTGCAGACCACCAGTGTGGTTTCTAAAAGGTACCTAGCGTTAGCGTTAGCTATCATTCACCAGAACGGTAACATTACCCTTATCATCAGAAGGCACTACTGATTTCATGTCCCTCTAACCGAATGGATTTCTGTTTCAATCACATTTTTTTCAACCTTCAATTCAACACCAATATCAAAGCTCTGAATATTATCCATAACCAAATCAACTCTCCACAACATTCTGTTCCCAAGTTATGCAAAAAATCACAGGGGCGATGGTGACATGCCTTAAGACAATTTGTGTTCAATATCCGTGTCATGTCATGCCAATCCGTTACAATTCAGTGTTTCAGGCCAATGTCAGCCCCAATGCCGATACTTAGTGTCAGATTCAGTATCATCCCTCATTTTATTCAGATATTATTTCGTTTCAGTATTTTGCAGTTTATTTTGATACATTTACATCTGCGGTATTTTGTATTATGTTTCAAAATACATTTTGATGTATTTTTGCCCAATTTGTCTCAACTTTTCCTACACGCCCCCTCTCTCCATCCATCCACCCACCCAACCACCCACCCACACTCACACGCAGACATACACACACACACACAGCCAGTTTGCATATTCACCCACATTTTCATTCATGCACAAATTAACTTAGGTTAATCCACCAATAAAAGATCAAACACACATGCACTGCTCATCTCATGCGTGTATGCAGTACACAAACCAGTATAAAATATTTAACTTTCTAGCCCACACATGCCTCAGCCACATGCACACACACACACACACACACACACACTTGCTGCAGACTGAAGTAAAATCACAGTTTTGTAAGAGAGAAGTCTCCTCAGTAGCACATCTCTCTCTCACTTCTCCCCTCGCTTCATCTCCTGCTCTCTCTCTCTTCTCCTCTCCTGTTTCTGCCATCTTTTCAAATCTGTCAGTAGCTCTCTGTCTTGTACCATTCCCTCTCTCTCTCTCTCTCTCTCTCTCTGTTGCACATTTTCTCACAGCCCTGTCCTCTTTACTGTGGTCTTTGATTCCCTGCTTATGCATCTCCCCCCCTCACACACACACACACACTCCATCCTGCTCTCTCACACACTGACTGCCTCATTTCTCTCTCTCTCTCTCTCTCTCTCTCTCTCTCTCTCTCTCTCTGCAGCAGGAGCATTCCCCAGAGTCAGACGGCAGGAGACTATTACGCTCACAGACGGAATCTCTCTCCTCCAATTTCTCTCTCCAATTTCTGCCTGCTTCCATCCCTTTCTCTCTCTCCCTCCCACTCACCCCTTTCTCCATCTTTTCACTTGCGTCTCTTTTCTCTATCTCTTGTTCCCTGCCTCTCTTTCTCTCCCTCCCTTGTCTGGCCTTCTTGAGTGGATGTAATTGGTATCTATGGGGTGCTCCCCTAAGACGGCATTTAAACTGCATCACAAATAACAGGGACGGCGCACAACAGAGCCGAGACTGGTGAGCCGGCACAGAGCCTTTCAGTGCAAACTCATCTGCTGGAAAAGAACGCAGCCCTCAGAAACCAAAAAGCTTTTTTTTCCCAGAATTCTTGTATCCAATACTGCAAGCCGTGCCAGAAAAAATTGATCTACACATGGCAGCAGAGGCCCGGGAGCCTAATGGAGGCCCAAGCAATCAAATGCGATAAACATGCGAATCATTCAGCACCAAATAATATTGCGACAGCAGACCAGAGCAATCGCACCCGACCAGGCACCAGTCGAAGAGGAACATTCAAATGAGCTGAAAGCCCTACAGCGGCGGAGAAGATGAACGAGGGAGGGAGAGCGCAGAGAGACTGTGTGTAAGAGAGAGAGAAAGAGAGAGAGAGAGAGAAAGAAAGAGAGAATGTAAATGAGAAAAAAGTGAGCAAAAGAGAAGGTTTAATTAGAAATTGTGTTCCTTGGAGAGTGTTCAGCTCTAACTCATTTTCAAAAATACATGAGAGAGCACAATGTTTCATAGACTCGAAAGTGGCATGATGAAATGACATCAATCATAATCAGGTAGAGAGCAGTGACAGGTGAGGCCTATGCAAAAGAGTCAGGTAGAGGAAAATAAGGGGGGATCAACACCAACCACACTGAGAATTGTAAAAGCAGGGAAAAATGGCAAGGGCATGGAGACAGACAAAAAAAGAGACAAGATAACTACAGAACATAGATACAAGTTGTGAGACAGGGAGGTGCAGGTGAAGATGTACTTTCTTCACTTTCATTATGAAAGATGTAATCATATCTGGGAGAAATATTTTATTAAATTCAAAAAGGATGTTCCTGTGTTTGATGTACTCAGAGAGAAACTGAAAATGTTATTAGCAGAAGGGCATATTGCTGCTTTGGCTGGCAGACACATAGAAGAATACCATAGCTTGAGGGAAAGTGGGTGATGTAGAATGAAATGCTTCAGCAATAGCAGATTTGAATCTTGATTCTGTCATAGCATTAAAGTTATTTTGATTTTGATCAAATAAAAGCAGGTATGGGAAAGGATAAAGCAAGTTTAAATAATTAACATTATGTAGTTAATAATTAAATTACTTTACCCATAAAGCTCCTGGCGCCAGGGATCTGACACTCATCCAGTTAAATGGCTGCTTCACTCACATGTTCTCTTTCTATTAATATCCTTCCTCTCTGTTATTCCTATTATTGTTGTTCACTCATTACAAGAAAATGTAAACCAGTCGAATTGCACTTTAGTATGTTCTCACAGTAAGGTTGCAGTTACTAATTTAGGGCTTTAGTCAGGGCTCTATTCTCAGGCACAAGTGTAACTTATGAGTATAATGTCTGCCTATTGTTAATTTTTGTAGTCAGTAATGAATGCGTCTGCACAGATGTGGGTGCAACAGGGGGTGTGGTATTTTAGAACCTCGCTGAAATGTACTTGTATTTATTATAGAAATGCCACTGCGATGAACAGCCAGCGCACACTTGATTTTAAAAGGAAATGAGAATTGTTGATTTGAGTGGATATTACCTAACCACGCCTCTGGATAATGTATCCATTAAAACCCAACCCCTTTTTCGAATTATGCTTTGCTCCAGGTTACCGCCTGCTGCAATGGTCACTAAAATACCAAAAATATTTCTGCCACAACCACATGCGCCAACTCTGCGATCTTATGCCTTTATTTTGCCTTTGCGTTATGATCACAACAATAGGGCCCTTAGTCTTATTTGACTATAAGATTGTATTTTAGCTGATTGCTTTGTGATTAGTATTTGTAGCAAGCCTGTAGGAACCCTAACACTTGTATGACTGCCGGCTTCTTTAACAGCTCTTATGCTTGGATTTGATTTGGCCTGCCTTGTAAGTCACTTTGGATAAAAGCATCTCTCAAAAGAATAAACATAAATGCAAATGTAATTTGATGTGAACAGCAATGGTCTTTGTATATATAGACATGTGCTGCTTCGGAATAATGAATGCTTACAAGGAACAAGAACTGGCATTTATATACATCGATACAATCAATCAGCAACTGCGTTCTCATAAAATTAGGTTGTTTGAAACAGAAAACCATTAACCTTTTTGTTATCATGCCGTTGCGCCTCAAAGGATTGTGGGATACCAAAGTTGATGCTGACTCACTTCTGGTGGGATTTTTACGATCCAC
This sequence comes from Olivaichthys viedmensis, assembly GCA_028565825.1. Lineage (NCBI taxonomy): Eukaryota > Metazoa > Chordata > Actinopteri > Siluriformes > Diplomystidae > Olivaichthys > Olivaichthys viedmensis. The sequence goes on from JAOUQW010000021.1 coordinate 7,720,575, forward strand.
TCTCCCTCGCTAGGACGTACTTTAACACAGCACAGGTTTGCAGGAATGTGGTAATGGACGAGGAGTGCTGACACATGGCTCATGGCTCTGACATTCTTATAAGGTAACTCTTGAGATAAATTCCCAAAACACAGATTAGGTTACATCAGTGGTGTCAGACTCCAGTCCTGGAAGGGCCACAACATTGAATAGTTTTGCATTCTACTTTTTTCAACTCATCAGTGAATTATCAAAGCCTTTATGGACTGAATTTGGTGTGTTAAAAAAGAGAAACACAAATCTCTGTAGGGCCGTGGCCTTCCAGACTTCCAGTCTGACACCCCTGGGTTGCTTTAACTCGAAGTAATTGTTTTTTTGCAATATCTATATTAGGCTAATTCAATGACTCCTAGTCCCAAGAACCCATTTTGGTGTTTTCTCTGCTCTAATGCACCTGATGCAGTTCAGGAAGGACCAGATAATTAGCTATTAAATTCAATCATGTGTGTTAGAGCTTGGAAAACACAAAACCGTGCAGAGTATGGAGCCTTCAAGACTGGGATTTTGAACCACCAAGTCAATTTACCTCAAATTAGTAATGTTATATTCATGTAGTTTTTTATTAAAATATTTCAAATATATCCACATATGAAATAAAGCCAAGAAATACCTGTGCTCACTAAAATAAATTCAAAACTATTAATGAATTACGTCGACATTTACATTTATTAATTTAATAGACGCTTTAATCTAAGGTACATTTTCAAAAGATGCAGAATCCAGTCCAAGCATCTGGCTGTTAAAGGAGCTGACAGAGATACAAGTGCTGCAAGACTAAGGTTCTACTAATTGACCAGAAGCAAGTGTAGGAAGAATAGCAGAGACACAACTAAACATGAAGGTTGGAGTAAGTGCTAGTACTCAGGAGTGCAAAAAGCACCAGTTAACAAAGCAGTCAGTAAAACCATGAATAATCCAATTAAAAAAAGCTAACATGCAATAAGTAAGGAATAAAACACAACGGGGCATGCAGTTATAGAAAATAATCAACGACAGTGTGGTGTGATCTCTGTTACCACCCTGGAGTTGATTATTTTCCAATAACTGCACGTCCCAAAGTGTTTTATTCCGTTTATACCACAACAATTTGCCAACGATTACACTCCCTCACCAGCCTCTCTATTTTTTCTTTCTCTTAAAGTTAATAAGACAAAAATACAGCTTTTCATGTTACTGATAACCCGCAAAGCGCAAACTGCTCTGCCCTGAAGACTGAAGTTTCCCGGCGGAAAATTTAAAGGAGCAGCTTTATCTCTGACTATTACAAAGCGCTGATTACAGAGTCTCCTTCCATAAATGTTAAATAACTGTTCTCCTTACAGAAAGCTTCACCACAGCAATGATTATACCCTTTTCTTTGTTAAATAACAACACTTTTTAAATATCCGTTTATTGTTAGGCTTAAATTATCGATATGTGAAGTCCCTATGAATTAGTTGTTACTATAGAAACCAAACATATTAGAACGTGCGGATTAATATATATACTTGTGATTTGCCTTGCAGCCGACACTGCGTCCATAGCTGTGCGGTTGTAGAAAATTAATCAACACCTTCTGACCAATCAGAATCCAGAATTTAACAGCACTGTGGTATAATAATAGTAATAAACAAATGTGTTATAAGAGTGACCATGAACACACCCAGACAGACATATACATATACTTAGAGTGAACGTGCTGAAAGTGCTTGCACTGGCACTCAGGTTTTCTCAGAAGAGCTAAATGGCCACTAAAACAGCAAATTTAACTTCTTTATGTGACGCGTTCTAAGTTCTATTGTGTTGAGTCACAAGTTGTAGCACCAAACCTTGAATGAGCAACTGTGGGTGCTACAAGATACAGTACAAAATAACATCTCTGTTGATATCACCCAATCAATAACAGCAACAACATGAGTGTATGTGACAGTATGCATTTTTTTACTACAGTGTATAAAACTCAAAATGTGGCTGTGGTTCAAAGTGACTTAACATGATGGAGCAAGTCACAATATTCAATTTTGCTTTTCCAGGGCTCCTTATTTCTTAAGGTTTGGTAAGCACTGCTTTTTTTAACTTCATGGTAGTTTTATTACCATTCTTACCTCATATCATATCTCTGTATTCGGTCACATGGAATTAAATTTGGTTGTTTTGAATGATCATAAGCGGCTCTCCACCTGCATCTCTCACTGTAATGCAGGTTGAAATGAGCAGGCAGACGCTTATCCACTGCTATATTTACACAGCTCATATTTTCCTAGGATTACTTTTCAGCTCAGTTCAAGGTGAAGTTTAAAGGGGAAAAGGAAGAGGGTGTATAGCTGGCCAAGCCAGAATATAGGAAGGTGGCGTTTAGCACAGAGATAAATAAAATAAGCCCATCTCACTTGATTCATTTGAATAAAAAATTGGAACCTCTGAACTGGAACCGAAAAACTGCCTTCTGATGTTTGATTCAGCGAGAGGTTAAAAAAAGCTTTTACATTTTCTCAAAGTGATTTAATTCAAGGTGATTTGAACCGTCTGTAAATTTGATGCAGCCGGAAAAAAAGATGTGAAGATTTATCAGTGGAGTTTAATCTGACATTTAAAATTGAAATTAATATACATCGATGAGCTAATTGCAGGCTTTATCATGATGGCAAAAGACAGATGCACGCATGCAGAACTGAATTAAACAATAATAATACTAATAAAAAAAACTATATACCACTGCTTTATTGCTGATTATAAGCAATACAAATGTCTCTCTCTTACCATAAAGATTAGAAACTTGAGTCTAATGAGCTCTGAATTAATGTTCCACTTTGACTCATTAACTCTAGTACAGTACAGCCGCTGAGACACCAGATGCATAACATGCTTCTATAGCTGAACTCCGAATAAACAAGACTGATGGTTTCCCCACATCAGATCAATATTATGGTATAGGGCTTACAGCAGTCAGCAGTATGTTATGTGTGTGTGTGTGTGTTCCTGTTTTTATATCTTAGTGAGGACCAAATGTCCCCACAAGTATAGGAACATCTGACTTTTTTGCTCTAGTGAGGACATTTGGCTGGTTCTCACTATAAAAATTACTTTTTTACAAAAACTGCAGCTTTAAAAAAAAAGAAGAAAAAAAAGAGCCAAAACATTTACTTTTGGTTACTGAGGTTAAGGTTCGGGTTAGGTTTATGTGTAGGCATAGCATTAATTACCTACAGTTATAATTATGTCAGTGGAAGTCCTCACAAGTGTAGTAGTACAAACATGTGTGTGTGTGTGTGTGTGTGTGCGTGTGTGTGTGTTGGGGCATGTGTCCGCATGAGTGGCTTTATCAATACATATCTAGAATAAGTGCCAAGGTCCTCAGACACTTATCTCTAGAGTACTCATGATGACCATCTTGGCATTGCTCTCTCTCTCTCTCTCTCTCTCTCTCTCTCTCTCTTTCGCTCTCTCTCTCTCTCACACACACACACATAAACAGTAACACAAGTCTGAATCCTCTTCACCCCTATACACTAGCATTGATCTGCTTTAGTACACAGTAGAAATAACTCTGTGTGAGTGTGTATGCACATGTGCGAGTAAGTGTATGACTGTATGTGTGTGTGTGTGTGTGTGTGTGTGTGTGTGCTTTGAGTAATTCTTATGCACTGATAAGGAGTTTACAGACAGAGTGTATTCCATTTGGAGCAAAGCTAATTAATTCTAACAAGCGTATATAGAACACTCACCTGGCTCAGGCAGGAAAGAGCGTGTATGTGTGCATATGTGTGTGTGTGCGTGTGTGTGTTTTAATAGATGGCATTCCTCTTAATGTGTGAAAACATAAAAAGACTGTAATAGAAAGTCTTTCAAGTCTCAAGCACATCAAGTTTTTAAGTCACATTGCTGGAGGATATGATGCCACAAATTTTTGATTGCATATGTGCCAGACAGAGAGAGAAAGCACAGTAGTTTCCTCAGCTTCTCCATTTTTAGTCCCTATTTCATCCACAAGCATCTTTCATTTAGGAACCAGTAGAACCTGGGGTTCTAGTTCATTTTCCACCAACTTGAAAGATGACTGGAGCGGTCGTAGTGACACCAGTAAAAAAACATTTGTTCATCATCATTTCGGCACAACAACGCCAGTGTTAAGTTCAACATGGAAGAAGTGCTTGGTTGTTTTGTTTGTTGCCCGTTTGGTTAACTAGCATATATTTGCTGCAACAAAATTACTGACAGAAGGTTTGACGAGGAAAGGTTTTTAAATTTCATCACTTATATTGACATAACAAAAAATACGCACTATGACTAATTTTAAATGATTTTAATCTCAACCGATTCTCAACTAAGTTACAAAAATATGATGAAACAAAAATAACATTGCAAGGGTGTTATTAAAGCAATACAAAACTCACACCATATATTCAAAAAACAAAAGTATTTCTCTTCATTTCTTGCTGTGTTTGTGCCATAAAAATCATTATTTGTGCTGAAATGAATTATTTTTTTTAAATAAACGTCTGTGCTGTGTTATGTCCTTGCTTGGGTTCATCACAAGGTAGTACTATATTTTCAATTGTTATGCTCTACAACAAGCTGTTGTAGAGCCTTGTAAGAAATAAAACAGCACAATGTGGCTTTTGACAACACAAACAGCACCAACGACTTCTGAGTTGTTGTTTTTTTTGTTTATTTAATGATTGTGTGTGTATGGTGTTGCATGTTGCACATACGCGGTATGTGTAACCAATTAGCAACAAAAAGTTGCTAAAAACTGCTCAAATGTGCCAAACCTGTTCTGAAGCAGGTGAGAACCTGGTCTGATGGGACCATGTCAGCACTTCAGGACTGTTTTGAGCACACAGACTGGAACATCTTCAGGGAGGCTGCTACATACAATGACTCCACTGA
>JAOUQW010000021.1:7762285-7780933 GCA_028565825.1 Olivaichthys viedmensis
TCTGCCCTGCCCTTTGGATTTGTTTGCCTCTGGGACTGATTTACTGGATTTTGACCATTTTGCCTGTTTCTTGACTAAGAGCCTGAACATCCCTGTATTCAATAAAGAACTGCACTTGGATCCTACCAGTGACTTCCGGGTGGTCAATTACAGAAGACTTCACCTGGTAATGGATCCAGCAAAACTGGAAACACGCCTGGCTCGCCAGGAAAATTAGCTGAAGGAAATGTTTCAGCTGATGCAGGCAAACTACTGACCGCCGGTAGAAGATCTCCCAAGCGTGGAACAACAGGCTGCCCCAGCGCCCACAGATAGTCCTCCTGTAGCCTCGGCCACTACCCTCATCACACCGCCGGAGTGATACGATGGCTCCCCTAACCACTGCCAAGGGTTCCTCATGCAGTGCTCGCTTTACATCCAACACCACCCTGAAATGTTCCATGCCAAAACTGACAAGCTCCACTTTGTCATCTCACTGCTAACTGGAAGAGCCAGAGACTGGGCTACGGCTCTCTGGGCTCAGGACAATGCTGTGCTCGCCTCCGAATCCCAATTCCTCTCGCAGTTCAAGGCGGTATTTGACCATTCGGCCGCCGGTAGAGAAGTGGGATCGTTACTCTGCGAGATACATCAGGGGGATCGTTTGGCTTCTACATACACCATTGAGTTTCGTACATTAGCCGCTGGCAGCGGCTGGAGCAAGCCGCCGCTGCTAACGATGTATCGCCGGGGATTGAACGTGGACCTGCAGACGGAACTGGTGTGTAGAGGGAGCGCCCTAACGCTCAAACAGTACATCCAACTGTGTGGTAGAGCGACACCAAGCCCCACTTTCGTTCCATCTTCTGCACCTCCACCAGAACCCATGCAGATGGGACATGCATGATTGAGCGAGGAGGAACGCCGACGGAGAATACGAGGCGTCTGTGCATATTGTGGCCAACCCGGCCATGTGAGGCTTTCCTGCCCCCTGCGCCCCCATGTTGAGTACCAGTATCCATTTCTTGGTCTGATAAAGCATTCTCTGTTCCAGCCATGATAGACTCCGGAGCAGCCAGGAATTTTATCAGCAAGAGACTTGTTCACATGCTCTCCATTCCCACTGCTGCTCTTTCACCCCCTCTCAGTCACCGCATTGGATGGCCAACCCATAAGGACCAGAGGAGTCCATCACCAAACAGCCCCGATCACTTTCCGAGAGGGATTATGCCAAGATGAATCCCTGTCCCTGCTCGTCATCCCTTCCTGTGAGGAGTACATCATCCTAGGATATCCATGGCTGGTCATCCATGACCCGCCATGATCATCACATGGAAGAAGGGAGCAATTAGGCGATGGGGTCCACACTGTCTCGAACATTGCGTCCAGTTGCCCTGCCGTACCACCACAGTGGAAAGCCCCGCAGCCTCTATCCAGATGTCCTTCCCTCCTCAGTACGCTGACCTTGCTGAGGTGTTCAGCCAACAACAAGCCACCCAACTACCACCGCACCATGAGGGGGACTGCGCCATCGATCTTCTACCAGGCACCACGCCTCCACGTGGTCGCATCTATCCCCTGTCAGGCCTTGAACACAATGCCATGAAGGTATACATCGAAGAAGCACTTGCACAGGGGTTCATCCGCCCTTTCACCTCACCGGTGGCAGCCAGCTTTTTCTTTGTGGAGAAGAAGGGAAGTCTGCAGCCATGCATCGACTACAGGGGCCTCAACGCCATCACGGTTAAGAACTGTTATCCACTGCCACTGATCCCAGCAACCATAGAACAGCTGCGTGGCCTTCCAGACCACCAGGGGGCACTATGAATATTTGCTGATGCCGTATGGACTTTTAAATGCACCCTCTGTGTTCCAGGCACACATAAACAAAGTACTTAGGGATATGATGGATCGATGGGTCATCGCCTATATCGACGACATCCTGGTTTATTCCGCCACTATGGAAGAACACGTTTGCCATGTCCGGTCGGTACTGGAGCAGCTATTGGAGAACCATTTGTTTGTCAAGACGATCTCCTTCCTGGGCTATGAAATATCTCCCCACGGTGTAGCCATGGATGACGGCAAGGTATGAGCAGTTATACAGTGGCCCCAACCCACCAATATAAAGGGAGTACAAAGGGTTTGCGAACTTCTACCGACGATTCATACGTGGTTTTAGGTCTGTGGCGGCGCCCCTCACCCAACTCCTCAAGGGAAAAACCAAAAAACTCCAGTGTTTGGAGGAAGCCATCCAGGCGTTTGAGACCCTCAAACTCCGGTTTCTGTTTTTTGACTATCGTTTTTTGCCCTTTGGATTTGTTTGCCTCTGGGACTGATTTTTTGACCATTTTGCTTGTTTCTTGACTATGAGCCTGAACATCCCTGTATTCAATAAAGAACTGAACTTGGATCCTACCTGTGACTGTGGGGTGGTCATTGACACTCACATTATCATTGACTGGCTCGTCCGTAGCTGCGACCTGAATACCATAAGCGAGGAAACACAGGACAGCACCGATCCACAGGAGAATGGAGAACCCTCCAAAAAACTGCTTACAGAACTTCACCCACTCCGGGGTGGTGGGAGGCGGAGTCAGAGCATTAGGCCCATCCCTTGCCAGGACCGCCAATGCCGTTTTATTGGTCAGGCCCTGAGGAAGAGAGAAACAAATGCATAGAGAACTGACATATGATGGTTTCAAACATTCCTCTGGGCGGCTTTAAGAAAAAAAACGTCAAGATTATGTTACCTCAACCTTTAATTCCCTATGTAAAAAAACATCAAAAATGTGAAGCGTAATTTCCAAAACCAGAAGAGTACTGATATTTAATAGAGAGTAATAGAGTAAGCTAATATGGTTTTGTCTGTGTGTTTTTGTAATATATATTTTCCAGAATTGCATACAAGTTGCATACAAGAGTTGCATACAATAGGGTCCAAAAGTCTGAGTCCACCATCAAGAACTGTTTTTATATCATAATTGATAAAAAACGAATACAAGATTATATTTGGTTAATACTTATTATTGAATAGTACATTATTTCAAACTAAGACAATTTTTAGCTCTTTGCAAAATTCTTGTATGAAATTAAAATGCATCTGAACATCCTCTTTGAAAACAATTTGGTTCTCTTTATTTTTATTTTAAATACTGTGATGCCATGTCATTCAAATTGTAACACTTCTATGCTCCTATCCTGTGTTAATTGTTCTTGTCATGTAATGACAAACACCTGGTATTTACTCAATTAGTTTGGCCCTCTGAGTTATGCTGTATTGTTGCTAATTTCTTCAATACATTGTACTCAGACTTTTGGTCCCTACTGAATAGTGCTGGGTAAACTAGTTCACATTTTCATTCTGTACCAGCTCCAACACATCTAAGCCAGGTGACCTCCTGATTTGGGAGCTGAAATAGAACAAAAATATGGACATGAGGACTAGGGTGGGTACTTGCTCTTGTCCTCAGTTGCAGTTCTCATGAGTCCATGCACTGCACATGTTTGTATTTTGCCTGCTCAGCTTGATGAATGTCTAATTAGTCAAAGCAGGTGTGATAGATGGGTCTTGGACTGAAAACCATTGCTGTAAGGGAACTGTTGGTGTTAATGTCATGAACATGATTAGGGATATGATGGGTCTTACCTTAAACAGGTCCACCTCATAGTGGGCCGACAGCTCTTCCAGAGACAGCTTATGATCATTCTGCAGCAACACACATACAGAGGTATCTGATGTACCCTCTATGCACAGCAATTAACATACAGGCCACATATCATCGCCTGTGGAAATGAAAATGGTAGAAAATTGAATTGAATGAACTGAATTTTCTCACCAAAGACACCTCTTTCTTCAGCTCGTCCAAATCTTTTTCTTTCTTTTTCTTCTTTCCATTGTTCTGAGGAGCCTCAGAGCTGCTCTCTCGTCCATACTGAAAGAGAAAGATATGAAGGAAGAGCATACACAGAAAAATATTATAAATTAAAATTTAGATTTTATCATGTGAGAATGAGATCAAGTCTCCCAAAGTACAATGACATTCTGAAATTCAGGAAATTAAACTTCCTCACATGAGACCTATTTCCCTGCATGTCAAACCATAATGTTATAGCAGATTGCCCAGTGGACATTATGTAGATTAAACTTTTTTTGGATAACAATTTCTGTGGACATCTCACTGTGAGAGCCAGGTCTTTTACTGGGGATTTTGAATCCGTTATTTATAAGGGTGGTAATAATAGCAGTCTCATAAACAAACGCAAAGAGGTCATGTGTGACAGCTGTTCTGGGTATTGGAGTAAAAAGGTTTAGTTTCAGGTAATATTGGTAATAATTGCACAGTGTTTTTAAGATTATTCTACTGAGCAGTTCCAGGATAGAAGATGTTTGGTGATCTGAGAGATCTAAGATAGCCAGTGACCTCGAGGCAACAATAAATATAGAATTGAACCTCTTTCTTTTTGGGATTTAGGATTAAGTTGTCTGAGTAGTTGGGAAATGGTGGGTCATAAATAATGTCTGTTTGATTTACAGAACTCCAAAACACCAGACAGCAATTTATCAGCAGGCCATTTTTTTCCTAAACTGAACATTCAAAACCTAAAACAGCTTCCAGTGATCTTTAATTTTTAGAATATAAAAAGTCTTGCAAGGAAATTATGCATCAAATGTGTACTGGATTTAAGGGCCTTGGGGAGAAAAAAAACGTTCAGGACAACATAACATTCGATTCCAGTGTCATCTTTGCAATTAATCCGGCTGTATGAGATATTTCCATTGCAGGAATATATTAAAAAAATTTCCCTGTTAAATTCTGTATTTCCCATTATCCCTTTGAAAACTTGTTCACACCACCATTTTGTTGCTATTTACACAGCTAAATAAAATGTGTCTCCCACAGGACTGAAATGCTCTATGAAAGAGTTTTCTTACCACATTTTCTCAGGTACTGGCAAAAGAGGAGGAACAAACAGAAAACAACACCTAGTGGTGATACTCTTCCTCATTGTACATTATTTGAAAATACACACAAAGGAAGGTGGACACATTTACTTGAAATCCTGACATTATAAAACCATATTACGCTGTAGTGAAAACACCCATAATGTGCATGTGTGTGCACCTAAACTATAGAGGTTGCTCATGAGTTTAGATGCATTAATAGTGGATTCTGTCCTCTGTTGCTTTACATAGTAGGGTAGAATAATGATGTATAAGAAAGATAAAGAAGGTGTAAGAGAAAAGAGGAATGTTAGGATGTAACCCTAACTGAGGAAGGGGCTGATGGAAATCATCTGCTCCTGCCACTCTTCCTTTGCAGAGAGAGAGAGAGAGAGCGCGAGAGCGAGAGAGAGAGCGTGAGAGAGAGAGAGAGAGAGAGAGAGAGAGAGAGAGAGAGAGAGAGAGAGAGAGAGAGAGAGAACATGTAGCATGCAGCATGCAAAAGGATTGCACAGCAAATGAAATGTTCAAATTATCAAATAAATACCTGTCAAACTGCCCTAATCTGCAGGATATTTGACTCGCAATTCAACCACAGACATGTTACACTAAAAACTAGGCTTCCCATAAGGTAATTCATAGATAAATGTAACAAGCTTTCATTGTCATGCTATAATTCATATATAGCCTATCCTATTTTATTTTATATTTTCATAACTTATGTGATATAACAATAATACCAATAATACTCAATAATCTATATTTTGACTAACACCAACTAATACAGTATATTATGCTAAAAAAAACAATCTCAGCATGTATTTGAGGTACAGTGTAAGTCAATGCAGACATTTAATAATTAAACAATATAGTCAGGTAGATCATTTAAAGCAGGGAGAAAAACTCACCCCTTTCCCCATGTTCTGGACAGATATTTCTCTCTTTCTCTCTCAACACACGTGTGTAAGACAGTGGTGGCCTTTTTTGGGTTTGTCACCTCCTACTTCCACCTTCTGACCCCTCTCTTCCAAGACACACACACAACCCTGTCCCCCTTCTGCCACAGGGTAACCCGAAGCCTTTATGCAATCCTACACACACTTCTCAAACACCCATGCTAAAAAGTTTAATGTTTGTGGGCAATGCTTGTAATGAAGGGTGTGCATGACAGTTTCTCCATAATGTGTCCGATGACTAACGTTTGATATTGTATGCGGGTTATTCCTGGTGCTTTGGCACTATGTGGTTTCTTTTCTAGTTTGCTGTGCTGGTGCATGTGAGGACAGTTCTGACTTGGAATTTTGAGAAATACAAAACTCACCTTCCATGTAAAAAATATCTAAGTAGTTCAGTGTAGGTCAAAACCATATCCAAGATGCATGCTGTTCCCCTTCAAAATACAGTGTCAAGTAAAAGAAACGGGGCATCTCTGGGCTCATGTATATGAAATAGGGCACTTAACGCTTTTCTCCAAGAACATTTAACTGCTCTATGATGTTGCATAAGTGGCAGTTCAGAATAATGCAGCATCTTCGTATGTCTCGGAGGAAGCATGTGTTAAGCCCTTACTCTCCCATCTTAGTAGCTATTGTGCAGTATGTAGTTGAAATAACAGAGACGGAAATTGTTTTTACAGAATAATATAATTTACCACATGCACATGATCAAAAATTAGGCAGTAAACTTTTTTCCTGCTAGCTATTATGGGTTTGTGTTTTGAATCCTGTCACATACCCATGAAACCTGAATGCGCCTCCCCCAATCCCCACCGAATCACCCACAATCAAAATGTTCTAGCTTTTTCCCCAGTGTAGGTGAATTAACATGTCTTTAATCCAAAACAAGAGGAATTGACCAATCACAAATGATTTTCTAAACAAAACCGCTCTATATTATCAGACTTGTGAGCAGCAGGCCAGTCACATGTTTGTTATTGATGTTTCAGAGATCATGATGATGTAACAATGCAGTGTAACAAAGATAATCCAATCAGAGAGGGGCTTTAGATCATTTAACGCTTATTCCTGTCTAGTCAGTGTAGATAACATCCTGAAGGTGCAAAGTTTCATGAAGTGCTTGTTTTCAGTGAAGGAAAAATCCATTTGAATCACATGCCATTTGAGATAGAAATTTTCATTCCAGTGGAAGAGTTTACCTTCTTTTTGATTAAATTGTCTTAAATTGTGCTACATTCCAAAGTTGCTTGAAGCTTTCCATTCTGTCACCATCTTCCTGCCCAAAGCCTCAAACCAAATCCCAGCCACTTGCAAACACAGAGCAGTTAATCACATGCAGTGTTTTTGCAACTACACACTCACATAGCCCCCCACACACACTCACACACACTACACCAGATGGGGGAAAAACTTGACACATATCACCTCTGATTTTATTGGTGTTTCTTAAATGACTATGATTTTAACTTTTTACAATACATTTTACATAACAAAAAAAAACTCTAATAGCCTAGTGAGGTTAACATCAAATTAAACATAAAAAGTATTAGAAACTGTAAAATGCATCTTGGGAAAGGGAGAGTTATCAGAAATCCATACCAATACATATACAAGTACATGATACATACAACATGGAAATGGTTCCATATTTTAATGAAGGTTTAATGAAGGGAAGCTTGTGGCTGTTGAATATCTAATCAAGGATGCATAAAAAGCATCTGACTTTCAAGACCTTTGATGTGTAGCAATATTACATTTTCTAGGTGCACCTTACAGTTGTAGTGCGCACTTTACCCCTACAATGTTCTTAAATCCGAGCCCATTCATAGCTCACAGTGTGTTTGAGGGACCAAGACTTGGCGGGAGAATCATATCTTGCGTGATTGTGATGTTCAATGGACTTTGGCTTGACTTTTCACTCCGATATGAATTCCCTCCATGTCCCTGTCTCAGGTTATAAATATTTTATGCATTTTATGCCGGTTATAACATTCTATGAAATCACCAACGTAATGACTTCCTGCTTTGTTTGTTTTCTTACCATTACTTCCTCTCCCAGTGGGAGTACTTCCTGTAGCCTAGCATACTAACACCCTGATAAAAAATATGAATCCTTCCATGTCAGTCAAAAATGCATATATAAATATCATTAAATACAATTACATTTTTTTTGCTTCCCACACAAAGTCCAGTGAACTATTGCACGGCTTGTCATAACTAGCATTAGGTACATACAAAGACATGATATATTTTACACTGTTGCTTCCGTGTTTTGTTCTCTTAACATCTCGACAGGTTATAGACGCGTTGTTGGACAAAACGTACGTACACAAACACAGGAAAAGAAATACATCTTTTGCAGTCAGCAGAGAGCTAGGTAGCTATATTAGCATTTTGGCTTTGGCGTCATCACAAGGCCAAACCAGAGTTTTCTTGTTCCGGGCAGGAGGTGGCAGGAGTGAACAAAGCATCCTTCCAACCAGCTGGAGCGAGGGATGAATGAAGGACAGTGGAGGAGTGGAGGAATGGAGGTTTTATGAAAGGAGTAGCGATGGAAAAGACATGATCGCTTGGAATGGTCTGATGAGTGTCTCAATGTGTGGAGAGGAAGAAAAAAACACTCACCTCAGGACAAAGAAGATAGAGAGTGAAAAAAAATTTAAGAGGATAAGGAGGAGGGACTTTTAAAAATGGGGCTAATTCTGTTTAACCAGGTCTATACTTTTGTGTATTTTATACAGTGACTCTGTTGTAGCCCCCACTCTCTCATAGTGTGTGTTTGTGTGTGTGTGTGTGTGTGTGTGTGTGTGTGTGCATATTTGCGTGTTCACAGACTCTGCTAGCAGTATCAACGTCATTCTGAGAGTTTCAGTCACTGCAGCCAGAGCAATACACACATGCAAGCACACACTCCTTCCTAAGTCATGGGTGCAGCAGCTGCATTACACACTGGCTGAGCCAAAAATACCTGAGTCTCCAGAACGCGAGAGGGAGAGAGGGTTCTTTATTTAGTAGTGCGCATGGATTTCAAATTTGTCCTGCAGATGGACGTTGCTCTAGAGCAGTGTTCTGCACTAAATTTCAGAGAAGGGGCACGCTGACGCAAACACTGGGTCAGGGGCCAACAGTTTAGATTAAGAGCTGGACAGGTGGAAGTCATCTCAATGCTGTTTCACTTTATGCATTTTATATGAGCATGCTACCGCACCAGACTCCTTTGTTTGTAGGCTACGTAGCTAGCTGACCTCTAGGCTATAATTGAAATGGATCCACTTAGCGGTGAAGTTGTATTATAAATGTATTATGTATTATGAGTTGTTCAGAGAGAGAAAAATAATTTTTATTAATAACATACTAGAATCACTTTGTACTATTTGAATTTTTTTCAGAGACTTGCATGTACGTCAGGGATTTCACTCACGTGCCTCTATATTGTGCTCCAGGGGCCGCTAGTAGCCCCTAGTCTACGCAATGGGAAACACTGCTCTAGAGTGTGAAGTGTGCTGAAAAATAACATACTGGGTGTGTCTAAGACTTTGACGATGAAACATGCTTTTTCCGATCCTGATATGACAGTATGATTGGGCAGTGTGTGTGCGTGTGTGTTTTGTGTGTGTTCTTTAGTTTAACCCTTAATAAATGAACATAAAGAAGGTGGGCGTGGTTATTTTGAAGGACCAGCCTACAGTGAAACAGAAAGTGTTGCCAAAGCACCAGTGAATCAATTGATTATGACAGGCCAATGATGAGAGATGAAGCAGGAAGAAACCAATCAGAAATTAGAAGGGTTTAAAAGAAAGGTAACAGAAAAAGAGATGAAAAGGAGAAGAGAGAGGCATAAAAAGAGAGAGGGAGGGGAGAAGAGAAAGAAATAGAAGGAACAGTTAAATAAGAGCTTCCAGGGCAGTCAATAAAGGACAGAAACAGCCCTTTTCCATCAACAAGGTGCTGGTGCCTAATCTCAAATTATTCCATCTGTTTCCACTGTAAAAGAGCTGCTTCTCAGCCAGTAAAATTGATTCAGTTCTGAAGCCAAGAACCAGTGTCATTTCATTGTGAGAAACAAATTTTAAAAAAGACATAATGGTGCAGGGGTTTTCAAGATTACTGGTGAAAAAATTAGCGAAATTAAAAACTGCAACCGTAAATTAGTAGTCCAAGGAGGAAACAACCGTTTTACTGACAATTGCAGCAAACTAACTCGGAACTACATCGTAATCCTAATGCTAACAAAATCTCTCTTCTTGTGCATAATTGTTGTCTATGACAATATCTTTGCGCTGTGTGTAGACTTTGATTTGACTTTGGAAATGACAACTTCTAATATTACTTTTAAGCCATTCATTGAGAAACATTCATATCTGATTACATAATGGTTCTGCTCTTAAACTGGTGGAAAAGTGGCCCACTTCTTAAAAATGTTTGCTGGGTTCTTAAACAAGCACTGGCTTCAACATCAGCACCGTGTCAGTGGAAAGGGGTAAAGAGGAAAGAAATCTTTTCAGAGATCAGCAAAAATGAGAAATCCGACAAGAAAGAATGATGTGTGTGTGTGTGTGTCTGTGTGAGTCATAGAAATATAGTTGTGCCAACATTTAGCTGTTGCCCTAAATATTTAAAGCTACAGCATTTAAAGTTTATGGCTTTTTAATTTTTGATGCCAAATGGGGTTCATGCAGTGGGACATAAAAAACAAATCAATGGTACAGGGTATGTTCAATGGCTCCTGCGTGTCCTGCGCTGTCTGTGAAACTACATCACAGATCTGGACTTAAAATTGAATTTATAGACGTGGGACTATTCCTCCTTGCTATTCCTCCTCTTTAAGGCCTTTTCTCTCCTCCACACCCTTCTTGCATCCTTTGCTCGCTCAGCTGAGAGTGATTTTGCGAGAGAGCTTGGAGAGGGTGGAGAGAAGAGCAGCAGGGCTGCGTTTGGTCTTCTCTTCTCCTCCTCCTGTCTGCTCTTGTTTAATGAGCTCGAGCTCGATGGTCATAAGGACCCTGTCCTCCCTGTCTTTCCTGCCTTCTCCAAGCACCTGGTCCTGGAGCTCTAGCTCTCTGCTTGCCAAACCCTATTTCTTTTCTCTGCGCGACTCCTGTTTCTTCTTCTCGGATGCTGGCGCCTTCTGCTTGGCCGGATCCACCACAACAGAAGCCTGGGGAGAGAGAGGGAGCGTGGGGAGGGGAGGATAGAGTCACTATGGCAGGAGTGAGGGAGAAAGAGAGAGAGAAAGAGGAGAGAGCAAGAGAGAGAGCCATAGCGAGAGAGAACAGAAGAGAAGGTGTATTGTTAATTGATGCAAGGTATGACAATTAACGGAAGTGGAAAAGGAGAACGAGGAAGCAGCAGAGAGGAAGAGAGGAAGAAAGAGGAAAAACAAGAACGAGCAATTAGAAGGAGAGGTAAACGGGGGGAACTTTCGGTATCTGGAAGGGAGGACAAAACAGGAAGCCGTCAGTCAGTCCGAGAGAGAGTGGCAGCATGACATCACAGCACCTACACACTCAAGAACCCTCACACACCTGACTCTGATCCTTCTGAATGATTAACGAGGCTCAATTTATGTAATAAAGAATTTTACAGTAGCATATTAACATTGATATTGACATTGTAATGTATAATAGTATAATAAAACTGATTATGGTCCTTTGTATGTATAAGATTAATTTTGAAACCTGTTTGTAATTGCATGTTTGAGTAACACAAAGCTCTGTTCATAGTCATTCATCTGATTCATAGATGACATCTATAGTGATTATCATTTTACCAGAACAGAGCTACAGCTCTTTAAGGGCCATTATGTTTTAATCCAGACCACTTATTTTTTTACATTAGTTAGATTTTTTTTTATTCAAGGTTCTCCAGTACAGTCTCTGAGATGAGTGTAAAACTGGCAAAGCTATTCCTTGGCTTTCATTAAATCCTTGCATTAAGTAATTTAAAGATCTTAAATCTTAAATAATGAGATGATTTCTAGTCTGCAAAACAGAAACTCTTCAGGATATACTACTCCCGAGTACCTGACTTTACCATTGAACTTGTAGAAAAGACAGATATTGGACTTCAGCAAACAGAGAGGGAGAGAAAGAAAGAAAGAGGGGGAAAGGAAAGAAACAAAGATTAAAGCTGACAGGAGGCAACACACAAATATATGAGGTGAATGATGAGAAGATAGATAGATAGATAGATAGATAGATAGATAGATAGATAGATAGATAGACTAAGAAAGACATTGGTAAAAAAATTGGACTTCGCTTTCAGTCTATTTAGTTTGTTTGTACAGCATTTGAGAGGTAGCGCGTTGACTGTATATGATTCCTCTGTTAGCATTTAAATCAAGCCATAAATGACAATAAATTGCAACAGCATCTTAATGTGCACCTGCAGAGAAGAGAATGTAAAGAGGACAGAAAGAGCAAAGTGGGATGAAAGTGAAAAAGTCACCCAAAAGAGAGATAAATGAAAGAAAGGGATGAAAGAAAGCGAGGGATGAAGACATGAAGAAGTACAAATGAGAACGATAGTCAAGACAAGGGTGTGCGTGAGGGAGTAAATGAATGTGATGGCGTGTTGGACTCCGTTTGAATGCCAGCTTAAGACAGTATGAAGTAATAACTGGAAAATTATACTAGACAAGAAGTGTGCTGATCTGTTGATGTATGCATTATATACCCACAGTTAGGTCTAAAAACATTTAAGTTTGGTTCATTTATAGATGGCATAAGTGTTTTTTAATAGCTAAATAAGCTACATTTGCATGTAATCACCATGAACCTGCTCACCTTGTTCAACTACCCTAAATCAAAGCTCTGTATTAAAGTGAAATTAAAGGAATACTGTGTTTTTTCAACCTAATTTCTATCTACCACATCCGTAGTGTATGTACAATTACAAAAGACAAGAATTTCAACACATTTCCCTGTACTGAGAAAACAGCAAAAAAAACATTTACTTGAAACTAAAGTGGCTGCAGTTGTTGGAGCAGTCAGTAAACTGTTGTGCAATGTATTTTTGCAGAATTCTTTCATCAATTCTACAATCAAATGGAATTGTAAAATAAAGTCTAAGTATGTATAATTTGTCCTTTCATAAATGGAACCCCTTTTACCAATGTAGAGACAAATACTACAAAACTTTAGGGAAAGTGTAAAGAATCATATTTCATTTTTACTGTATTGCTGCAGTGTTGGAAAGTTGGATTATCTACATAAGAACAGCTTTGGTAAGACATTCTCTTATGTCTGTGTAATATTGTAGTTTTGAATTTGAGATTTATAGTTGGGTGGTTAAATTTACAAAGTTCAACAAGTGCCCTTAGACTTCCATTATAAGTAAGTGTCTAGTCAACATGTTTTTTTGTTATTTTCTTAGTACAGGGAAACGTGTTGAATTTTTTTTTCTGTGATAATCGCACATATGCTACAGATGTTTTCGATAGAGATTAAGTTTTAAAAAGTATGCTTTTGGGGTATGGTATTAAAAAAAGTATTAAAAGTGCCACAATCTGAACCACCAAGAGAGAATCAGTTCAAAAGTACCATCAGATGGTTGCTATAAAAACTGTGTTTTTTGGGCATGATGCTTTGTCTATAGCTGGCATACAAAGAGTATAAACATTGAGGTAGATTTTGAACTTTAACATTGACCTCTACCTGCTGTTTCAGCAGTTTAATATAGGAAGCACCAGAAATGGGCTTATTTCCTGCTTTTTATAGCATGCACCTTAATAAAAGACACCTACTAGAAGCCCTTTAGGCCCTAACTCAAACTTGACATCTCTGACACACACTATCATACTTTCTCACACACACTATCAAACCCTCTCACACACAATCTTCAAAGATTCAAATCTCAAAAAATTGATTGCCAAAAAAGATTATAGGCAGAAAATAGCTATACATGTAGCAAAAAAATTAGCTACTATGCAGAGCAGACACTTTGTGCTGCTGAGCACAACCGATTGACAGGAAAGGAGAAATTGACTAATAATCCATACAATTGATCTAGCCTAATAGCTATGACTTAATCTTAATTTCCCAGATATAAGCTGTTTAACATTTTCTTTTTGGATCACGCATTTAAGGATTTAGGCTTATAATAAAGTCTTAAATTTCCGATAGCGGGTGGAGTAAGTGAGGAGAAGACCAGAAGAGGAGTTCTTTACAGGAGCCAAGGTAGTCATGGTTATTGGTATGTCAGTTGGTGTGTGTGTGTGTGTGTGTGTGTGTGTGTGTGTCAAGGTGGCAGTAGGTGAGCACTTGCCTGTTTTTGCTGGGATCCCTCTTTCCCTTTGCCTTTCTTGCCATGTTTGCTGAGAAAAAAACACAAACACAGTGTGAGGAGTGAACTGCGTGTTAAGCTCTTCATTTTAACCACATCAAGGGGGCAAGAGCTCAGGCGGGTGTGCCATGGCTAGGTAAGGGATGGGGTTTAGCCTTGCTGAAGGTGTATATGTGTGTGGTTGTTTTTTTGTTTTTTGTTTTTAAACCTGTGGGGACTTGGGCAAGGTCTTAGTGAGTGTGTGTGTATGTATGTGCATGTGTGTATCAAAGCCAGGCAGAGGTTCAGGACGCGCTTGAGGCAGCAGACGCTCCCAGACTGACCTCACACTCAGGCTGAAGACACGTCGGGCCACCAGGAAACGCATCAGATAGTAAATGGCCACCACCAAGATCAGCAAACCCAAAACCACACCGATAATCGCACCTGTGATCACGCCGGCCTGAATCGGGACTGAACAGAGTGAGGGGAAAGTGAGTGAGAGCTAGAGGAGAGAATGGTAGAACATTTTTAATCTCAAATGTTTGGCAAAATCAAACTGAGGTGCCAGAATTACAGAAATGATTATTACAATGATTTCATACTTTTCTCAAATACCAGAACACGGACGCTGGACGGACGGCCCACTATGTCTGGAGGATTCTTGGCATCGCAGGTGAAGGTTCCATTGTCGGCAAAGTCCAGATTTCGGATCAGGATGGATCCATCACGACGAGCGGGGTTGCCTACAAACTCCAGACGGTCCCGGAATGGCCCTTTATTGTCCACATAGGGAACTCCATTCGTGTAGTGGAAAATCTGACCAATCACATAATCAATTGAAAACATAAGGGGTGGAAATATATGTTGGTTTTGGACTGGGCACAAGGAGGTTTGCAAGCAAGAGCAGACGAATTCATCTTGGCCAATTGTGATCTATTCGATTGGATATTCCGCCGGCTTTCCGGTGCGGTAGGCTGAGGGTGCCAATATGAAATAAATAAATTATATGCAGAATTAAATAATTAAAACATGAATTTTTTTTTTTTAAATGGGTAAATAATTCATTCAAATTTTAAAATGAAAACTTAAACAATATATATATTTAGAGAATATATAAAGAATATATTTTGCTGTTTATTACAATATTTATAAATAAATGTATTTCATGCTGAAGCCTTGGTGCATACCATGAAATAATTAAATGTGTAAACATCATCCATCAAAGCTAATGGGAGGGCCCAACGTTTGATTGGATGATCTATTCGAATTGATTGCTTTTGCCTGTAA
Source organism: Olivaichthys viedmensis (assembly GCA_028565825.1). Lineage (NCBI taxonomy): Eukaryota > Metazoa > Chordata > Actinopteri > Siluriformes > Diplomystidae > Olivaichthys > Olivaichthys viedmensis. The sequence goes on from JAOUQW010000021.1 coordinate 7,777,718, forward strand.
GCTTATTATGATCTTATCTACTGTTTATGCCCAGTCAGAATTGCTTCTGAGCGTCTGAAACACACTTAGGAAAGCCCTGATCACAGTCTTTGAGAATAGTAGAGGGATCTTAGCTGTTCATGGCAGCACTTCGACTGAGATGAGGAAGATTATCGACATATAGGATCGCATCGTCTAAACATGTGTTTAAAAGCCTTTTAATTTGAGCTTTTTGAATTCTACTCGGAGCTCGATTAAAGAGCAACGCTCAAGCTTGTCCCATATTTTGGTTTAAACGTGAAGGGGCAACATACTTTAAAGATGTAGTTAGCACTTAAGTTACAAGTTAATCCAAGTCCCTGAACACTGATTTGCCTCCTCTGCTTGCTCAGTAGAATAGTTTCACTAGTTACAAGCCAGTTGATTTAAAAGGAACATCGCTCCACCTCACTATGAGAAATGCAAGTAAACTAATAGATTCACTACGACCCAGCACCAACGCGCGTTTGAGGAGGAGGGCGCGTCCGACACAGTCAGAGCTCCTATTGGTTCCCGCCCTCCAGTCACACATCTCTACTGGCCAATCAGTGCGCAGGTGGGAGGGCAGTTCGGATGCTTCGCTTGCGGAGAGCGACTCCGCCTTTCGGATGGAAACATAAATCAGGCTTTCGTTTACAATCCGCCTCCTTGTTTCATGGACAGTTAGGAGGACACAGTTAGGATCCTCCTACTGGTCTGAAAGACGATGAATGCTCAGGGCTTAACGAAGTTTGTTTCGCACTCTTCTCAGAAGCAGTTCTGACAAAGTATTAATCCGCAGACTGTTTGAGCCGATATTACTATCGAGTCGATCCAATCCGATGTTTGACTCCGCCTACTGGTTTTGATGGATGATGTTGACAGATTTAATTATGTAATGGCATGCACCAAGGCCTCAGCATGAAATAAATGAACAGTGAAATAAAAGAATTCAATATATGCATACTTATATAAATATTGAAATAAACAGTGAAATGCATTGCATTTGATTATGAAGGTTTTTATTTCACATTTTTAATTAATTATTTAACTATTTAAAATCATTATTTCATGTTTTAATGAATTAGTTCTGCATACGAGTTATTTATTTCATATCGGCACCCTCAGCCTTCCATACGGTAAGACGCTTTGTTTGAAGTGGATTGAACGTCCTGTGGATTGGATGTAAGAAACCAGTTTGCTTACCCAGTGCTCGTCCCCACATGAGTTTAACCCTGTTTATTGTCTTTTATGTATTTTATTTTATGTATTTAAAGTTGTTCTTGAGAACTGGTATTATGGTTTTTATGAACCTGGTTTAACTCTGCTCAATCTGATATGCAAAACTAACCATGTGTGTATGGGTGTGTGGTGGTATACAGAGAAAAGCTTTGCTTTGATATCTGAAATTGGTCTTAAATGATTATTTGAATTTGGAGCTTATTGTGTGTGATTTTTGCTGTGTATTCCTCCTTATTGTTTTCTTTGTGTGCATGTACTCTTGGGAAAGTAACATTGCTGAGAATCAGATTTGTATCTGTATCTGTATAGAGAAGAACACAGAATTAAGAATAAGGAGGTATAGGGTAATTTGTAATTGCTGCTAAATAAAAGGTGCCTTTTTTAAAAATCTATGTGGTCCTTAGTTGAACACCTTCCTGTTCAACTCAGCCTCTGCTACTATAGAACTTTTGGGGGCCACCCCGTAATTAGAGTGGTATCTAAAACATTGTAAACATCAACAAATGTACTTAATTACTAGTCAGAACTGAGCAGAAATTCACAAGTAGCTTCAATTGACTTCTAATCTGATCAAATAAAAACTGCAAGATACTGAAATACTAGAAACACTAGAAATACACTAGAAGATTTTGAGAACGCATTTGACACCATCCCAGCTGAAATGACTCTACTGCTAAAGAATACTGTGAAGTGCAATTAAACTAGTAGCTCAGCCACTTTTGACACTGACCCTAAACAAACTTTAACATATCAGATGTGGTTCATTCAGTTACAACTTGGAGTTTTTGGGTGATTATTCAATTTGTATGGTCTAGTGTATTATCAGTGTCATCAACAAGCACCAAGATGGACAAGATATCAAGGACCACACTTGAAATATTTTTAGGCTAATATTTCACTGATTCCTGATGAATGCAAAATTGCCCAGGTCTTATTCTTTCACTTCTCTGTAATGCAAAAGAGCTGTGTCAGGCTGGCTCTGTTAATGAATAACCAATAGTAGAAATAAGAAGTTAATGAGTATACACATTTGTAAGCAGTGCTCCTTAATAACAGTGTGTGGGACTATAACGTTTAAAGATAAAGAGTGAATCATGAAGTAATAGTAGGAAAACGTGTCCAATTAAACAGTACTTCTAGCATAGTGTTACAAGAACAAGCTTCCACTTGGGTAATCTTCTTTTTAAGTTACTGCAATTTTACTTGAGTATAATTTTGGAATACTTAATCAACATAGAGACAGCTAAAACACGTGTATGAATAATATGTAAGATATTAATTTGCTGTCTCTAATTGAATATGGTCTGCAGCTCCAAGGGAACACGTTTATGTGCTTCCATATAATTAAAAGCTGTACAAATGAAATCTGTGGCTCTTAAGATGACGTGTGTGGCAGTATATGAACTGAGAAGCTTTCTGATTTAGAGAGCAAGGAGATTGTATGACAAGTGCGTGTGTGTACATACTGAGATGCCGTCTTTGGCCCCATCTGGCCTGTAGCTCCAGGAGAATGTGACATCATCAGAAGTCCATCGCCATGAGAAGAAAGAGCAGGACAGCCGGACATCCGAGCCAACCAGAGCGTGCTTCTCCCAGCCAGTATACACCACTATAGCCTCCGATTGGGGGGCTGAAACACACACACACACACAACAGCATCAGCCTATTCACCTCTATTGAACAAGCTACACATTAAAGCTTGAACAAGTTCTTTATTAACCACATAGACCAAATGATTATTAATTTAGGATTAAAATTATTTTTTTAATAATATGTGCACAGACTCAGGTCTTCCAAGAGCACTTTTGTAAACACACTTAGAACTCTCCTCTAAGTGCATGTGTGTATATACTGTATATATATACATATACAGTATATACACACATGCACATGTATTATCAGTGTCATCAACAAGCACCAAGATGGACAAGATATCAAGGACCACACTTGAAATATTTTTAGGCTAAAATTTCACTG
>JAOUQW010000021.1:7784589-7795636 GCA_028565825.1 Olivaichthys viedmensis
TCAGCCATGATACAGCGCCCCTGGAGCAGGGAGGATTAAGGGCCTTGCTCAAGGGCCCAACAGTGGCAGCTTGGCGGTGCTGAGGCTTCAACCCACAACCTCCTGATCAGTAGCCCAGTCCCCTAACCACTGAGTCACCACTTCCCCCTTTATAACTTTTCACATACAAGTTGGATTAGGCAAATCCTTACAATTCTGCAATCGTGGGGCTATGTTGATTACTGTTGCTACTGACTCTTGTTCAGATTCTTTTGTTGTGCAGTCAAGCCAAAATGCCACCCACAAAAACAAAACAGTTAAACCTAAACACCAGGAGCAACGCTACAACTCCTGGGCCCCTAAAAAACAAAAAAAAAGCTTACACCAGGCCCTTCACCGCCCTCCACCTGTCTCTGAGTGTTGCAGGGCCTCTATCCAGCTCTGGTCCCCTAAATCATTACACCCCTGTTAAACTCCTTTTTATATTTCACCATATTGTACTTGATAGAAAGAAAAAAAGACAAAAATAAATAAGCAAATGGACACATCACACAAAATGGGTTAGAGAGTCAATTCATTTATATAATATGATACAAGTCATTCACATGTTTGATCAATTATGCATAGAAATGAAAAATGCAAATCCTCTAAAACGTAAAATATTCAATGAATAAAATGCCTGATGTATGTTTAATTTGCTTCCCAATGTCAGTCTTTTCATGTTTGTGCCAAGATCCGTCAGGCTATCTTTTTTTTTTCTTCAAAAAAAGAGCTTTAAGCACTACAGTGTTTAACGCACTATCAGTGTGATTAACCGAGAGAATGACTCATAACTGAATGATCTCAACAAGTGTATTCTAAACTAGAATGGCAATTAAATCCCACAACCAAACAGCAAATAATCACAAAGACATACAATAGACTCTCTCACACACACTTGTCATGGGTGACTTTTTGAGCCGAGTGCTGTGCATTTTGGGTAAGCACTACTGACCAATCAGAACTTACCCCATACACGTGTCAACGAGAAGAGCAGCCAAAAAACACAGGACAAGAATGTGTGTGTGTGCACACAAATACAGTGCAAATACATAAACAGTGCAAGCCACATCTGCATACACACACACTATAATATCAAGCACAGACACACAGACATACTTGGGCAAATACCCACATGCACACATTAACAATCAGGCCATAAGCACACATACAAACAATACAAGCTCACATCAAAAACACATCTGAAGACACACAATGTACACCAACATGATCATAATGTACACACACAGTACATGCTTGCTTTATCACAACATACACACAATACATGTACATATTACCAGAAGACACACATACACAGTAAATGCTATTAAGACACACACGTGCGCACATTTTATAATGCGAGCATAAATTGTATGTGTATATTTTGATAATGTGAGCATGTGTGTATGTTTTAATTATGTGAGCATGTATTGTGTGTATGTATGTATAAATGTGACCATGTACTGATTTTCATAAACACCACACAGTACATGCTCACATTATCACCCCATATACACTCCACAGCAACAGATTCTTTCATGAGAGTTATTAGTGTAGTTGAGAAGGGCTGACATCATCAAACTGCGAAAAGCCAAATGCCTATAGTGTGTGTGTGTGTGTGTGTGTGTGTGTGTGTGCATACAGCGGTGACATTTAACAGGGTCGTTGGAGGACAAAGGGCCGATCTGTCTCTTCCTCTCCTCATCCCTCTCATGGCAGGGATGTCACAGAGAGCACGGAATGAGGGATGAAGAGAGGCAGCGAGACGAAGGGATGGGGAGAGAAGGCAAAAGAGGAGAAAAGCTATTGTTCTCGTTTGAAAGCAAAGTTATTGTTTTCAGAAAGCCCTACAGTGATGTAGGAGTGATAGGAGCGAGCAAGAGGAGAGAGAAACACACAGAGAGGCTACAAACATAATTCAAAAAGAATGTGGAAGTCATTTTTCTTTCTTATGTTTTTTCCTTATGTTTCCTCACACAATATCTATGAGAGAAATACTATAGAAGAAGTTTCTCTCCTGAGAGTGTTTGAGTTCTAGATCAATATTCTGTGAAAATATCTCAGACACAAACACACACTTCAGCTTTGAACTAGTCTGTCATTATGTTCTCAAGAGGAAAAATATTACTTTATCTACTCAAACACACTCAGAAGAAGAAGAAAAATGTGTAACAATTCCTTTTGATAAAAGATATGGAGGAATTACCTGTTCACGCATACAGATAACATGAATTCACACACCATGCAAAGAACATGTAGACACATAGACTAGGCATGTGCTGATATTCGATTATACAATATATCAACATTCCACACACATCATATTGTTGTGAACACTTTAAACTATAGCCACTAGCCCTGCGGTCCATTTGGGACCAGGCTACCTAGGTAGGCAGCATTTTTGGGTGACATTTGCAGTCCAGAGTCCTATTCAGAGGGATAAAGCCGATGGAAACCCCATAATCTGTTCACCAGACCATAAATGTTTGAGCTGTCACTCCAATAGAATATCATTATATCATAAACCATTCAAAAATTGTTAGCTAAATGTTGATATAAAAATTTTTTATTGGCACATGTCTAATAAACACAGGTAAGATGGGGTCATATACACACATACATATCGTCGTTGTCCAGTGAAAAACATGCATCTCCAAAATTCAAATTTTTCAGGAACATGAAAAAACACTTTTTCTTATCATTAATCATGCACAATAAATCCAAAATTCATGGTGTTTTGTCAGCTTTTCATTGGTCATTTAGATGAACCCAAATACCACCAACACTGTTGTGTGGCAGTAAAAAGACTCTTGAATCTACACACATCTCAGCCCCCTTTTCAAAAACCTTAAACCACTACGGCCAATTTTTCATTGTAACTGTTAATGATAGAACATGGCCACTGATTGATTGATTGATAGATAATAAATGCCTCAGCCAATCACTGGCTAGCTTACTTTTCTTTTGGAGAAGGTCCAATTACAGCTAATACGTCATTATGCCTATGTTTAAAAACAGGTTAGCTTATATCAAATTTATTCTACCAGACGATTATCCTCAATTAGAGTTAATTTATTTGTCCTTTAATTTATATAAAGTCAAATAAATACTAATTAATTCAGTTTAACTAATTTCTCAAAGCATGAACCTTTTATGTTATAAAAATAAAAGAAATAATAAAAAAGGTTACACTTAGATGTTTTTGTTTGTTTTTAGCATGTGGATTTAAGAGTCTTTCCCTTTGCTTTTCAAGCTCGACTTTTTAACACAAATGGGCAGTGAGAGAGAGAGATGCAAAGGAAAGACAGAAGGGCGAGGGAGAACAAAAGAGACAGAGCGAACGGGAGAATAATTTAATTTTCCATCCTCAGACTTGCACAATGCAGCTTCTCTCTCTTTTTCACATTCATAGAAGGCCCCTGAGGCAAAACCTACACACTTCTTCATTCAACACACACACAAGAACTCGGGTCAGTTTCGTACTTAAATATCTGCTCTTGCTGCAATTTTATATAAATACACCAAACTGGTTCAATTTCTGTATCTCAGTGCTCTCCAAAATTATTGGCACCCTTCATAAAACTGAGCAAAACGATTGTATAAAATAAACATTAGATTATTAACATTTTCCACTCAAACATTAGGAAAAACTACCTACCTTTGCATGATTAAAAATCTATCCCCTAAGGAATATTTAAAATAAATGCAAATTGTCCATAAAAAGAAAAACTTATTTTTTTAAATTGCTCTGCCTCCAGGAACCTTGAGCTACTTCCTGTTTCTTTGGTGTATAAATAGAAGGTTGCACACATGTGAAAGCCATTTATCATCCTTCACCCCCAATACCCCCCCCCCCCAAGAGCTCCCAACACAAAAGAGCATACTGCCCCCATGAACAGAGGATGAGGGAGGCAAAGAAGACCCCAAAGATCAGTTCCAGAGATGCACAGTGTAGTTCATTCTTGGGGTTTTCAAGTTTCAAAATCAACTATTAGATGCTACAACCATAACAACAATCTGTTTAGAAGGGTCTCACAAAAGAAGCCCTTCCTGGGAGAAACCCACAAAATGCAGAACCTGAACATCACCCAGCATCGTTGGAAGTGCAATTAAAAACGTGTGCTTCAATGTCAGATAAGACCAAAAATCTAATCTTTTGGCTACTGGCATGTTTGGGGGGAATAAGGGTACTGCATAGAAAGAAAAACACCCATATTCACTGTAAAATATGGGTGCCTCTGCCAGGAGGTTAAGACTTTGCCATGGATGGAGCTTTGAACAAAACATTAACCCCAAATATACACCCAAATCAACACAGAAATGGTTGAAGGAACACCAAATCAACCTCTGGGTCAGCCTCTACGTTTAAACAATGTTCTGCATGGAGGAGTGGTCCAAGATCCCTCCAAGTGTCTCCAACCTTGTTAGACATTACATGAGACTGTTCTCTCCAGTAGTGGCATCACCAAATATTAATTGTAAGGGTTACAATAACTGTGTTTTGCAGAAATGCATTACTTAAGGAAGCAATTTGTGTTTGGAAAAAATTACATTGTATTAAAATAAAACTATGCAGCACTCGTCCTCACTGTCGTGTATTTGCACTTTATGTAGTCCTGTATACCGTGCTGCTGTATTGCACCATGGTCCTGTAGAAACGACATTTCGTTCCAATGTATACACGTTATATGGAGGAATGACAAAAACCATCTTGACAGACAAACATACATATATAAATATGTGACATGATACAAGTCATTCACATGCATGTTCATTTCACGGATAGAAAAAAAAAAATGCAAATCCTTAAAAACATAAATTAATTCGACAGAAGAAAGGCCTGACAAGGGTTTCATCTTCTTCCCAATGCCCAGCCTTTCATGTCAACTCGTGGCCTTAGTATTATAAGGTTCGATCTGGGTGAGAGATTAATGGCAGATAGAACCTTATAGTACTAAAGGTCCCAAACTGTGTGCCAAGTTCTGGCAGGCTTTTTTATTTATTTTTTTAAAACAGTGGATTTTGCAGAGCTTTGAGCACAACAGTGTTTAACACATCATCAGTGTGATCATCTAAGAAAACAACTCGTAACTGAATGATGTCAATGAGTGGATTATGAAGTAGAGGGGCAATTAAACTACAAAGCCCAAAAGCAAATAATTACAGAGAGATATAATAGACTCTTTCACATACACAAAACACATGCTCATGTTATCCCACACACAATACAACACTCGTACTTGTGCAATACAAACTACCAAGTTACCTGTGGCTCTGCTGTGCTGAGAATGGTCCACCACCCAAGTAATAAGTTAAATATAGTCATCAGTGGTCGTTGATAGGTTGGGTAGAGGGGGGCTGACAAATTTTGCATAGCAACAGAAACCTACGAAGTGACCCATATGGTAGATTTGCCTGATAAAAGGGCCAACAAGTGAAGATAGGAGGTAGGCGTAACTAATAAAGTGGCCACTAAGCGCACATGCAAACAACCCCTCACACCCCCCTATATCACCAACATGTACACAATCATATTTCACAAAGATTAACAGCTAAACACAAAGCCCCAGGTCATCCACATACAACCACGCAAACAAACCAGCACCATTTATTTTACTTGGATTGTTCAATTTTTCTTCTTCTTCTCTTCTGCATCTCAGGGAGTACATTTCAATTCATCTTACATTGTCCAAATAAACCAATTCAGATTTTTCTTGGTAAAAGAGCATTTTGCCCTGTAGAGAACTGCAAAATGTCCCAATGCCAAAGCTTTGCCATTTTATAGCTCTGTAGGTTTTCAAAGGTTGTAGAATAAGGAAAAAAACAAAGCACTTTATAAAAAGCATTTTTATTTCAACTATAATTTCAAAGCTTATGTACAATTATGATTTGTACTTTCATTTAAAATCCTCATATAAACTGAAAAGGGAACCATTCAATTATATAGTTCATACCAAGAGTCCGCCCAAACATCGAACAGCTACAAATGACCCACGCAAGCCAGAGACAGGTGACTGCAGTGACCAATCAGAGAGCATGGATCAGTAGTAATCCTCAAGATCAACTTTTTCTCCCTGATTCTGAATCTGCTGCTGCTTTCGGTAGAGATCAGCGATCTAAGGGAAACAAAGAGAGGGAGAGATCTTGATATAACTCTATAAATATACCCAACTAAACTTAAAAGTTCTTCACATTTGTGTAATGCTTTGGCAATATTGTAACTGTATATGGCCATGACAACAAAGCTTATAGAGAGAGAAAGAAAGAAAATGCCAACTAATGTGAGCATAGCAATGTTGTTTTCCCATCATTGACGGTTCTATATAATTTGTGCTCGATCAATTACTATCTAAAACATTAATACAATGTTGATGACATTTACATTTTATATTTAAAAGCCTGCTGCTGGCTGTGAGGTCAATGAAAACATTAACAAGCTTTCCCTTCCCCTCAACCGACCCCACCCCCTGCAAGTTGCCTTGTGAGTTGACCTTCAGGGAGAAAGGGGCAAAGCTAAGCAGCTCTGTTCTGGCTGGGGGTGGAGGCAATTTCCAGGCGGAAAAATGTAAACAAAAGCATGAAACGAAGAAACTAGCCAAATCCATAGCGTGGCAATACCGTTTCTGATTTCTGTGAAATGACATGATTACTACAGGTCTATAGCACTATACAAATTAAATTGAATTAAAAAAACACTTGGAATTATAACAAACTGCAACTATGAATGAAACTTATTACTTTCTATTTAAAAAAGCCCACATTTTAGAGTATAAATGAAGTTGTTGGCTGCATTACCGTTTAACAAATGCCTCACTGCCAGAAGTGCACACACAGAACAGTCTTTCAATCACACAATGAAAGTGCGTTGTTAAAGGATTTACAAGAAGTGTATTGTTGAAGTCTGAGGAAAAATGTATCGCAGAAGATGCAAATTGTATTGTTCTCCTAATCTCATGTGTTTCTCCTGATCCTTGTTAATCATTCAAGTAAAGGATTTACTTTGCAAAAGCGTCTCATGAGGTTGTGACTATATTTAAGTTTAAAGGAATCATAGGAACATATTTTCTGCAAATTATAGAAGAAACTGCATTTCGTATGTTTTGTTCTGGTGCACCTCAAGCCCGATCATAACCTTCAGAGTTCAGGAGCAACATTACATAAAACTGAAAGGAGACAAAAACCACAACATAAGACGGCAAAGCCTACGCTATGAAGACATGAAGCAGAGACAGATGGATGCAATCAGATGTCTTCCACAAAACAATTTGACACAGTTGTGTCCAAGTGCTCAGGAACAGTGCAGAGCCTGAAACGTGAATGACATCTGCTACTTGTGCACTACGTAACTTTATTTATGTCAGAGCCGTTATGTAACTTTGTGTGTAGACATTAATGCATGATGTAATTAATTGATAATGTTTGGCAGATATGCTGTTTGCGAAGTATGTTTTATTGTGAAGTTTCCATAAAGGGACAGTTCATCTGTATTATTAAGGTAGTGAAAACGGTGCCGTGGGTAGTGTCTCAGCAGAGCAGGGAGGGGCTGTTTTTAAACCATGACATGCAGGCTCATGGCCCTATTCTACCAATTTTTAATTCAATTATCACAGTAATCTGTGACTGGAATCCAAATTGTGTTCTGGTGCATGTTGTGTTACCTGTGCGCCTGTAGTAGCGTCCTCTGGTTTCTTGTCATCTCTGATGCGGAGGAATCGAGGAAAACGAAGGGAAATCCCCTTCTCTGGGTCCACCTGGTGGCCAAAATAATTCATGTCAAGTCAATTCTTTGTAACGTTAATAAAATCACAAACCTTACATTCTTAACGATCTGCTTTTCAGGGATACAATAGGAAATTTAATTCTTCTCTGGGTAAGGGGGAAGATTAGGACAAAAGTACAGAATCCCAGAATTAAGACTGCAAAATATGAACAAAATATGCCTCGCTATATATTAAACACATTGGTAAAGCTGTCAAATGACATAGTTAAAGGATTAGAACAATGTTTCATGAATGTATCCACATATGTAGAACATAAGCATGCTCACATCTCACAAATTCTGTATGCAAATTACAAAGTAATTACACTAATTTAACTACACTTTTGAAACAGGACAATAAGATAAATGATGCAATTGTCATTGATTAACTGGACGACAAGGACAGTGAATTCAGTTTGGTCGTAGGCACAACTGACCAATCCCATTGCTGCCTTGTAAACTGGAGACAGTGACAGGTCGGCGCATTTGATTTCCCATACTTGTACAGCATCCAGCCAAACATCTGGCTCTGCTGATTGGTCCACTCTGTAATAGGGGCGGGGCTTAGGAAGGATGTGCTCCTAAGAAACATACACGTATTAGTTATTTAATTTCTGTATGTTTATTTCAAAATTAAAAAAAAATTAAAAAAATAACCAAGCTGGTATTTTCACTTAATCGGTACTAACAAATATTCTGTAAGTTTATTATAGATATTCTGTGTTACTGTTTAATAAATTGATTTTTAATATGTCAGTTTTACCTTTATAAATAAATCCCTTAAGAAGGACAATTTAAAATTCATGTGCAAGAATAAGTTTTAGTTGAACAGAAATTAAATTAATACTACTGCACCTTTAAGAAATTGTAATGTTGCTCCAGATCTTCATCTTTGAAGCCTGTTCCGATCTAGAAATACAAAACCAAAAACCGTTTAAGATTTCTTCAATTCTTCAGGCACACACACAAAAACAGCACCAACAACAAGCAGGTTTAGCTAGATAACTTAAACACAAGGTAAAGTGGGTTATCTAGCTAAAGCTGATGAATGTCGTAACTAGGGTTTTAGACAAAAATATAAATGGTGAGTTCAATAAATCCGTCGTCACTGTGTCTGCACTTCCGGGAGATGTTGCATCAAAACACATTAATATATTCTCGTATGGGCAGTAAGTTAGTTCAGCTAAACGGACACTGTTGCAAAATAAACCCAGACTGATCAGGATGCACTTATTACACAGTTACTTAGGATTTATTTATTTTTTAGGTATATTGTTTTGAAACGATTTTATGATGAGAAAAATAGTCGATCGTAACTACATAGCAACAGCGAGAAATTCATAGCAACGTAAACACTAGTAGTCTTGGCCATTTAGTGTTGAGGTTAAATTGAACATTTCCATTTACTTAGGCTAGCTAGCTAATGTCAGCGCTAGCAGTCCAACAATAGACATGGTAAATTGAACATCCTTTGGAATGTTAATATTAAATAGGCTACACTATTAGTAATGGCAACTGTTGGTTGGAATGATACGAGAGACATAAGACAGTAGCAGGACTCAATGGTTAATCATAGTGATTTAGCGGCGTTAGTCCAAAATGCCATAACTGACTAATCAAAATAGTGTTAGAGTCAATAGCCATTAGAGTCAGAGCATTACATAGAGTCATGTAATAACAGTGAATAAAAGCTAAATGTGATGTTACTGCAACATCAAGCAAACTGGAAGGATTTCTCTCAGTAGTGTTAGCCACATTAGCAGTATTAGGTTTAACAATTCACCATCCAGTAAATGGCTAAAAAAATAAAAGCTCTATGGAACACACAAATACTCACATACACAGTCCTCTTACCTTACATACAGACTGAAACTCCTCGTTCTCCTCGTCATAGCAGGCAAGCAGGAAACCCCCATAGCTGCCGGCTCTCTTGCCCTTCCCTAGATATGCGCCAATCACGCACAGATCCACTGTGTCCCCCACACCCTCCAGATAATCCTTCTTCAGCTGGACAGAGAAGCAGGGGAATTAAAAATAAATTAAATAAATAAGAGAATAGAGAGGGGAAAAGAACAGGAAAGAAAAAAAAAACTCCAAAGAAAGAAGGGAGGTCAAGAGAGAAAGGGAACACAAACGAGAAATAGTGAGAAGAATAAATAATGGAGAAAGCGAGAGAGGTAAAAGAGGGGAAGTGAAGTTTAACAGTAAATGACAAATGTCAAGAGGGTGAGTGTATATCAGAAATACCTTAAGCCAGTTATGAGAGCGTTTGGCGATTTCGTAAGTGGCGTCTTTCTCCAGGGTCTTCACCATCAAGCCTTCACAAGAGTCTGTGTGTAAAAGTAATTACTGTCAGAACGCACAACAGTGGACACGCTTCAATTCTAGCCTCAAAAAAGTCAGCAGGTTCAACAACACACCATTTCATAATGTAGTGTTGCATAACATTTTCAGCATTTTATTTGAATAAGGATGCACAATTAACGCACACATGCACTCTTACACAGGAATTTACCAGTAATTCAATGGGAAAGTGTTAAGTGTAAACAAAGCCAGGATTTGCGTTACAGGATTTTCATGGCAAATATGAATGCATGCATCTTGGTAAAATACAGTTTATAGGCTGTCGGTTTGAACATTACCGATAAAGATACATCAATAAATGTCCCAGGTTGCCATTTAGGAGCTACTTTAAGCCTGAAGTTTTTTGTGAATGTGGCCCCAGGTCTCAACACTGGAGTAGCAAACCTAGTAGTTTTAGCAAAGATTTTTCCTATTTATCACAACTCTCTCTGTTTGCAGACAGTGCATCTCACACACACACATTTACACACCTCGTATGGACTGCTCCAGGAACTCGGCAATGGTTTCAGTGTTGTCGCAGTCGAGAGAACGAGCGAACACGAACTCTCCCTCCTTCTCCACGAAACTCTGCCTCAACAGAGCTCGACGCTTACTCAACGGCTCCCGTACCAGAGACTGAAGAGAGAGTTAAAAAACAAGGAGAAATTGGGTACAAAACATTTATACAATAGGCAATAGACAAGAGAAATAATTGATTTGATTGTCACGGCGATAAAAGCACTGATACATTTTACACGTCTGTTCCATGTCTACAATATTCAATTGTGTACATTACTTTGTCTATGTACTATTCCATTATGGACACCAACTAGGGTGCATATTGCTCTCATTCAGAATCAGGTTTATTGCCAAGTAGGTTTTCACATACAAGGAATTTGCTTTGGTATGTTGGTGCATAACAATAAA
>JAOUQW010000021.1:7810826-7825880 GCA_028565825.1 Olivaichthys viedmensis
GAGCAGGGAGGGTTAAGGGCCTTGCTCAAGGGCCCAACAGTGGCAGCTTGGCGGTGCTGAGGCTTGAACCCACGATCAGTAGCCCAGTGCCCTAACCACTGAGCCACCACTAGCCCTAATCCCCTTCTCCAACCGACGCCAGCCAGAAGTGGTGATCCCAGAGGTGACTCTAAGCCTGAAACTGCTGTAATAGTCCAGGATTAGGTTTTTGATCTCTCTCTAATTAATAATTTAGCCGTAGTCAACAAAGCTATTCTCATCATTCGAATAATTTAGTTTTTGATTATCAAAAACTTTGGCCTCATCAGACCATAACACATTTTCGCACTTTTTTTTATTGTCATTGTGCCACCCTCTTACCCAGACGTGCAGAATAGAGGAGATTGTTGTCCCATGCAGGGAGTAACCAGTTTTTGCCAGAAAGTCCTGTTGGCATCTTGGTAGCCTCCCTGATCAATGTTTTCCTTGTCCTGTCCTTTTCATGTTTTTTTTCCTCATTAACATTTGTTTTCAATTTAATTCATATTGGTTGCTAGGTCACATTAAAGATGAAAAAAGATCTGACATGACTTATTTTAGGTTTTACATCTGAAAAAACCCCTGCAATTTCAAGTGTGTAGACGTTTTATATTTGCTGTATAACTATTGTTTAGATTAAAAGGCCAACATTTCATAGCATTGAGATAACAATAGGTAAAGTTTCTTATAACATTTCTGGTATTTTATTGACAGAAGTCAAGCACAAACCGTCGCAAAGCGTACAGGACGCACTAGAGTAGAGCCTATTTGCATACATTTGTATTAGACCAATAACAAAGCATTGAACATAATGCAATCCCATTTGGAGTTAAGTCCCTCCCATTTGGAGTTGATCCAGCCTGCAGGAATACATTCTTGGCTTTCACATAGTGCTGGGGTGGTGATGGGGCCTCATATATCCATCAGCCCCAGGCCATGCATTAGCTGTAGGGTTATTTTATTTTATTTTTTTAAATAATAATAATAATAATAATCATAATTACAACAATAATAATAATAACACAAAAAAAACAATAACAATAAACACAAAAGAGATATAGAATATCAGAATATTGAATTAGAATGTTGAATCAGAATATTATTGAATGGTTTTTGTGTGTAACACTGTGTAGCTGTTAACAATTGATATTATTATATATTAATATTTCATTTATGTCAAGACCTCCTTGCTCGTTTGTATGGATTTTACAAATAAAATAGCATCCTGGCACATTACAAAATATGTAATTTTTCAGTAGATAGATCAATGATCACATCACAACACATACACATTTAATTTCAAGATCAAGTAGGCACAAGGAGCTATTAAAATAAAGGTAAGTGGAAACTGAGTATTGGTATCAAGGCTGATACTGGCCTGAATTGCTGGTTTCCCATCTGATGCACAGACATATTTTTTAATGCTGTCAATGATTGTTATGTTGACTGATGTGACACAGATCTTGCACATCAACACAGGACACAACCTGTTTTAAAGCACATCGTCATCGCACCTATAAAGTTTTGCATAACTCAGCACCAGAAGCTTGCAGAGATTCAGCTCAATTACTAACAGATGTCAGTATCGGATCAGTAGTGGATCAGTATCAGGTATCAGCAGATACTCAAAGCTCTAATATTGTTTTGTATCGAAAATGAAAAAGTGGGATCAGGACAAACCTAGAAATTTCCCTTGCTCAAAGAGAACAAGATCAAATATGTGTAGAGCAAATCTAACCATTCAAGCTTGTGTTTCAAATAAGATATTTAATGCATTACAACTGTCCTCTTGTCACAACTGTACGCAGTCTCCGTACATTATGAGCGTTAGATCAGATCATGGAATGGGTTACATATTTACACAATTTTCCACTTACCCCAAATGTATTAGATCAGCCAAGACGTGTTTGGTGTCCGAAGTTTGCTTTTTTAGTTTTGCACTGGGGCTACGAGGCTAAAATGTTTTCAGTAAATCTTTAGGTACTTGCTTCAAGCGACATTGTTAAGCTATGTAATCAAATTTTTAAATAAACAATTATGTAAAATGGCAGGGGCGGTCCTTATTTACAGATTTAAATTCAAAGTAGAACCATTTAATCATCCGCTTCCAGCTTTCCAATCACTTCCAGATTTCCAGTCACTTCCAGCTTTCCAATAGAATTCTATAACAAATTGCACTAAGGAAAAAAGCGATTCCACATGTTCTAGATCTTATTATAGATTACAATAAGTCACACTGTGTTCTAAACTACATTAGCAAGTCTGTGACACATACTGAAGTACTGGATGCGGTTTGAGGCAAATATTTACAGAAATTTTGGATGAGACAGTCTTCCATTACTGGTTAGCTACATTAGGCTTGTAGCTTTAGTGCAAAAGTAAATACGCAAACATCGGACACCAAGCACGTCCTGGTTGTGTAAATTGTAAATGTTTTGTAAGTGTTTTGTCTGGCCTGCAATAACATTTGATTTTGCTTAGGTTATTCAAATGTATTCCAACATTTGAGAAATATAACACAAAGTGCTATAATAACTAGCCTAAATTTAGAGAATTTGCGAAATTTTCCAAAATTGCCCGTTCAGCCCAGACCAGGACTAATGTCGTTAGGTTTGTGGTATTTATTGCACTTGTTTTCCACAGTTTTGTGGTGATGTAGTGCGAGTCTTTTAAAAAAGCAAATGCGGTTTCATTTGCCTCTCAGCAGCAGAGATCTAACCATGCTGTTGGAATTATACCTTTAATATATGGAGAGAGCTTTCATATCATATGTGTTAGAATGCTGTTGTTTTTTTTTTTTAGAAGGTCTATTTCTCTTAGATTTGCTTGTATTTTTTGTTGATGATCATTTTTAGTCGCCAACAAAAGGGTTTAAGAGCAAGGACAGGAGGTTCAGGAGACGGTTCTCTCTGACTAAGACTCTGTCTCTCTGTCAGCTACCTCTCTGAACCAATGTTAAAATAATTTCCGCCAGTCTTACACGTCAGTGTTACCTGTTTTCACCTCACTTGTGCCAGTGTTACCTGCGGGAGGGCACATTTCTTATTCTAAATAATGACTTGACATTAGATTAATTTTTGCTTTACAATTGTATTTGAGAGAATATTGCCACATACATACAAAAACTCCACAAATATGGAGATATATATATATATATAGTCTATTTATATTAAGTAAGACTATTAAAACGCAGGCTACAGTCTTAAAAATAACTAATTCAATTAATACACGAACTATAAATTAATTATGAAACATATAACATCCTACGACTTAATCAGGAATAGTGGGAACAGCACCACGTGTAATAGGCCGGGTTTACTTGCAGAAAACATGTAAGCCTACATATTGTACATTTTAGTGAGTGTTTGCTGGAAGCCTCTGTACAGGCTGTAGTGATTCCTAATTGGGGCTTTAAGTATCTGCTCCACCATTTTTCTGCTTCTACCATTATATCCTTTTCCCTTGTCCTTCATTGTCATCCCTCTGTCTCAGAGCCATAGCTCTGTTTAAACACCACTCTGTGCTACTCTTGGTTGGCCAGCTGGTTGAAGTCTGGCCAAGGTGCATGGCCGAGTTGAATGGCGGCAGGCTTGAGAGCTCTGATAGGTTCGTTGCTGAAGTGGGCAGGGCAGAAAGGAGAGGAAACTGTCCTTGGATTGGATGGGCCTGAGGAAAGGGGAGGGACTTTGGGAAGCAGTATGGCAGCAGCAAAGGGTGAGAGATTGGCAGTAGAGCTGTTGACAGACATATACACATACACACACAAGTGTTAGTGATTTGTAATAAATAAATAAATAATATGTAATATGTATAAGATTTGTGCTAGCTGTTAGGAGGCTAGGCCTTTTTAACAAAACTGAGATGGTTAAAATGTTATTGATTTTTGAAAAATTTGATCAATAAGAAAAAAGAAACATACAAAAAAGAGAAAAGATAATGGCATCATGCTACATAAGGCATACATGATCAGGGAAATGTTTATTACCCTTGTCCACAGGTGGGCTATAGAGGGACCCCTCAGAAGAAAAGCGAGAGAATGGGAGACAGTTACCAGATTGGATGACCTGTGAAAGAGAAAAAAGTGAGAGAGACATTCTGTCCTACTCTGTGTGCTAGGTTCATTATTCTATAATTATAATGTGATCATTATGACACACCTGCGGGCAGCTAGGCAGACTGGGGTAGTTCACCAAGATCAGTTTACTGAAGTTGAACTTGTACGTGAATCGCTTTCCTTTAGTCTTATGCAGAATCCGCTTATTGTAGTAATATCTGTCAACATAAAAACAGTACAGTACATATACAAATAGTAATAATAATCATTTCTTAGTTTTCCACTGTATTTGTCATCCAAGGTTTCCTTTTCATTGCATGTGTGTTTGTGTCCAGTTGAATGAGTTGCGTGGATGTTGATTAATGCATGTTTGTGTGTGTGTGTGTGTGTGTGTGTGTGTGTGTGTACCTCAGTGCTCTACTGAGTTTGTCGTAGTTCATATGCGGCTTGCCCTTCCTCTCTCCCCACAGCTTGGCCAGTCGCTCAGGGTCTCTGATCACAAACTCTCCCCATTCGCCTCCCCAGGTGATCGCTCCTCCCTCACCCCGGCCCAACAACTCCAACAGGAAGTGCCACAGCTGCACTTGCCGAGAACCTGGAGACCAGGCCGGTTTATATGCCCAATCAGGAAACAGCACTGCTGGAAAGAGGCAGAAACAATTAACCAATCAACCAATCAGGAGAAACAGTGAGTTTTAGTAACAGAGAGAATGTCAATGAATACTGACATTACAGGCTTAAGACAATTGAACTTTTTAAAGTTCTTTAGATGCAAAGCACCTCATGGACATGGTTTGTAACTCACTCACACATCAGGCTAAAGATTTGCCACAAGGGGAGCTATATATAAGTAAAAGGCCTGAAACACACACCTATGTGAATGCAGTCTACATTTAATTATGGAGCTGTTGCTGTACATTACGTTACTGATATCAAAAACGTTCAGAGTAGCCTATGATAAAATTGTTTGGTAAATCGGGCCTTTTTCGCATGAATAAGATTATTTGTTATTTGAATGACAAGATTTATTACACGCATTAATCAAATGCCTTCAGCCAGGATAGTTTCTCACGTTATAGATACAGAGCTGTCATCTATAAAATCTATAAAAATGAACATTTAGATGCACCATTTATTATAATTGTTTCACTTTTCTTTTTTTCTTTTTTTTACAACATTGCTGTTAGAGCTGCTGTAATCGATTTTTTAAGTTTCAGCTTGAAGTTTTTCACCTTCATATGCTGATAGCGATCAGTAAAATATGTCTCATCATGACTGTTGTGGGCTCTTTAATCAGCAACTAACCATTTCAACATGATCTGGCTGCATTAACCAAGAAAACCTGTTTGCAAGGAATAGGGTAGGAGATAAGCCTAGGATTACAGCATAGCTGTTGTTACACAACATTGGATGTAGCTTACAAAAGCACCGTTGTGTGTGCATACTTTTAGATCCAACAAGCAATTGCACACCAAGCCAATTCCTACAAATTTGGTCCGTGCAGGCATCGCTAAGGTTCTTGAACTGAAAACAAGTGTGTAACTGCTTTCGTGTGGCAAAAGCCTGTACCCACACCAGCACTTTTCTGGAGAGAGGAGCTTCCACATTTGAACAAGACCCCCCTTAAAATGTGATTGGCCACCCCGGTGGCCCCCCCACTTCCTGGTACCACTTTCAACGAAATGCAAAACGGGAGGAGATTGAGTGTACGCAAGGCGATTAATCCGGGAAATTTTCGGAAGGCTCACGTACGATCAGAAGCCGATACATTACAGAAAAAGATCCATCTATAAAATGATTGTAATATGATTTTAGTGTTTGTGCACTTTAGGTTTCAAATCATTTGTAGAAAGCTGTAAAACAACATGTGTCCAGAATGATGACTCCAAAATGATTATGAAAGTTTTATAGCATCAAGAGTGATGCTAGAATGACCCAGAATGCCTCTTTTTATTCGAAAGCGGTGATCAAATATTCAAGTGGATACTTAAATAATATACTGGAATTATCTATGTATAGTCATTTCTCCTTTATCATTCAATTCTCATCGGTTAACTTTTTTAAAACGACTTTTAAATAATTTTTTCCCAAAATACTTTAAATACCAAACAAAACCTCAAAAAAAAAAATCTTTTGATGTCTCGTTTATCTTAGATATATTAGATCTACTACATTGTAGAAGGGTTTGGTGAATAGAATAATGACTGTTGATAAAACATGACAGGTGATTCCAAACTTTTGAACGTTAGTGTACCTGGTGACACAGATATGAACACCATATCAGTAGCATACTGTATAACAATGTGCTTATAAAACATTACATAGTTCTATGCAGTACTGACTAACAGTAATGCAACAATAACACTATATAAATGAAAAAAATACATTGTCAGTGCATTTTTTGTCAGTGAATGTGCAAGTACTTAACAAATAGGGAGTAAAATGTGTGCAATTTTACACTCCCAAATTGTACATTTGGATTGTATTGTTTCTTATTGTGTTTGTTCTCCTTTACTTAAAGTACACAACGAGACGGTGTAAACCGTCATAATTTTTCAATAATTCTTTATAAATGTTACTTCGTAATTCTGAACATTATTAGTCATATTAGCAGTGTGGATGATAAATTAGCAGTGTAGCATTATGATGAATAGTAATTAAGGAATTAATTAACTGCATTTGAGACATTATTTGAAATTAGAAGAAAGTTTAAGCACAGGCATAAAGCTTTATGAATATAGGCTTCGTAGAAATAGCAGTGATCGAGTGTTTTTGCTTGCTGGCAACATGAAAAAATTTAGGTTTCTGTGACAGCACGCCTCATAATATCGAAACCATTTATTACTGGACATTTTACATGTGTTTATTGCGCCATGATAAAGTGCTGCATTAGTATAACAATGCATGAAATATCTAACAACATGAGCAATAAGCTACAGATGTCGATATGGTCACACTTCCCTTTCCTGAAAACACGTAATTGTGGTTCTGTCTCATGAGACAGCTCGTATGTGAGTAAACATTGTGGGTTTGACTCTATAAAAAGAAATGCTTTACTTACTTTTCTGTCATTTCAAGATAGAACTCAGTGGAGTGTCCAGCTCAGCTTCTGTCTGCTCATGAATGTGAGGTAGGTTAAGACTTCAAACACACTTTGAAAGATTATAACTTTGTTAAATAAAACCATATCATGGACTATATTCTTTATTAAAGAGTGCACTATATAATGATTTCAATTGGTGGCATTGCTAAGATCAGCATTTTTGAGTGGTTGCTAATTAGCTGATGGGTCTTGGGACAATTAGCTGAGGAGTATTAACTTACAGAAATCCCTGCTGTATAATATATCTTTGCATAAATATCCCCCCCCCCCCCCGGGACTTTTCCATATTGTAACAGCAACCTGGAATTAAAATGGATTTAATTGGGATTTTGTGTCCCTGATCTACACAAAATAGTCCATAATGTTGAAGTGGACCAAACAAGTAAGTTTTCAAACTTATTTACAAATATAAAAACTGAAAAGTCTTGACTCCCCCCCTGACTCAATACTTGGTAATACTGCCTTTGGCTGCAATTATAGCTGCAAGTCTACTGGGGTAAGTCTCTACCAGCTTTGCACATCTGGATCTTGCAGTTTTTGTTTACTTCTTGGCAAAAGTGCTTAATCTCTGTCAGGTTGGATGGGAACCGTTGGTGAACAGCAATTTTTAGGTCTTGCCACAGATTCTCAATCGGGTTGAATTGTTTCTTGGTTTTAAACCACTCCAGTGTGCCTTTGGCAGTGTAGGGTCATTGTCCTGCTCAAAGGTGAACCTTCACCCAAGCCTTAGGTGTCTTACAGACTGAAATAGCTTTTACTCTAGAATTGCCCTGTATTTGACTCCATCCAGCTTGTCCTCAATCCTGAACAGTTTTTGTAGTTCCTGGCGATAAAAAACAACCTCACAGCATGATGCAACCATCACCATGCTTCATAGTGGGGACGGTGTTCTCTGGGTGATGAGCAGTATCGCCAAAAAGTTCTCATCAGACCAGACGTGGACGTGTCTCCAACATTCCTTTTGTCAAACTCCAAATGGGATTTAATATTTTTATTTCAGCAAAATTGTGTTTACTCTCCTTTACTTAAAGTACACAATGAGACAGTTTAAACCTCCCTATTTTTTTAATAATTATTTATAAATGTTACTATAATGTTAATTATGCATGTCCTTATTAGTCATATTAGTAGTATAGTATGTCACACAGCATTATGATGAATAGTGGCAATATGTTTATAAGTAATTAAGGAATTAATTACAGTATTTGAGAAATTATAAGAAATTTTAAGCACAGGCATAAAGCCTTATGAATACAGGCTTGAGAGAAATAGCAGTGATCGAGTGTTTTTGATGCTGGCAACCTGAAAAACTGCAGGTTTCTGTGACAACATGCCACATAATATCTAAACCATTTATTACTGTACATTTTACATGGCTTTGTCTCTCAACTCGACAATAAAGCCCACCTTCGTGAAATGTCTGGGTTATAGTTGTCCCGTGGACAGTTTCTCCTATCTTTGCTGTGGATCTCTCCAGCTCCTTCAGAGGTACCATTGGTTGGTTCTCTGACTATTGCCCTCCTTACCCGGTTCTGTCACATTCTTTCAAATTGTTTAATAATGTATTTAATGATGCTCTGGGGGATGTTTGGGCTATTTTTTAAATACCCAACCCTTACTGGTGCTTCTTCAGAACTTTATCCCAGACTTATTTTAATAGCTCTTTGGTCTTCACGACTTCACAATGCCGTTTGTTTAAATATGTTCTCAAACAAACTCTGGGACCTTACAGAAACAGGTGTATTTGTTTTGAGATCACGTAACACGTTAATTGCACAGATGGACTCTATTCAACTAACTATGTGACTTCTGAAGGCAATCTGGTGCCTCAGAGCTTATCTATGGGAAAACGATGTAGATTTTTTTGTCCACTTCAACAATATGGACTATTTTGTGTAGATCAGTGACATAAACTTCCAATTACTGTAAATCCATTTTAACACTAGGTTGTAACATTACAGAATGTAGAAAAGTCCAAGGGGGGTTAACACTCATACAAGGCACTGTATGTACTTGCTGCAGTTTCTGCTACTTTAGTGATCTGCATTTGTCAAGAACCATTTTGCCCTGTTGTTTCAGATAAAGCCAACAATGAACTTCTATAAGTTAAAAGTGAGCCTGAACACGACTCTATCCAGGATTTGTTCCCTCTACACAACAAAGAATGAAATGAGTCTGAGTGAGAAGCTCCTTCTGCTTGTCTCCTGCCTGATCACCAGCTTCATTCTGGCTGTTCTTCTCCTCCTTGGTCTCCACTTTCCATTAAAACTTGGTATTGAGGTCTCTATTGCTACCACTGCAGTGTTTTGGCTCTGTGTTACGCTAGCTATGTGGTTTTCTTCAAGTGTTCGCTGCTTTGGAATTCTGTTACTGATGTCCATCGGCTTGAAGCAAGGCAAGAAACAGCTGCTTACAGCTGGAACAACAATAGTGATCTTTTTGAACGTCCAGAACACGCTAATGAATCTCAAAGGACTTGCAAAGAGTCTAGTCTGCAACATGAAGGAAAAACTTGTGACTGTTGACCTAGCGCCCCTCAGCAACTACATCCGCATGCTAAAATGGGTGGCTTCCCAGCTTAAAAAAGGCCTGACAGACTTTTTGGGTGGGTATTATCACACGAGCTTCACGCTGAAGCCGACGGTGCATTCGGAAGAGTTCACAAAGAAAATATTCGAAGCCCAAAGGACCCTTAACGAGACTGCCGAGAGTGTGTCGGTGGTAATTGACGGAATTTCCTCCATAGGAAAGAAAGTGTATCCAGTTTTAGGGATTGTGATGCTCGTTATTGCCACAGCCCTCTACCTGAGGAGGTTTCGCTTCAACAGAAAGTGCAAAAATGTTTTAATTACGAAAAACTTCTTGAAGTATGATGAAAGGCAGCGATTACAGGGAAAGCCATCGGTCATTCCTCTCTCCAAGAAGGAATCGAAACGTTATGTTATTGTTCCGTCTGCCCGTTTGACCAAAAAGGAGGCCAAAGCCATGGTTAAATTCAGCATCCCTATTGTAAGTCACAGTGTGGCCTGGCTCTTCTTCGTAGGACTGGACGCTCTTGTGTATTGGATCATCACTGTTCTGAGCAAGCGGTTGGAAGACCTGAAGCCACTCCATGTTCCTGTGTTACTGAAAGTGGAGGTAAACCCCAAATATATATTTATTCTTCAGTGTGAATCAGGACTATCAGGGTTGTATATGGAGTACTTACTTATTTATATGGACCACCAATAGATCTCAGAGTCATGACAGCTGTTATTCTAGTGGTCCAGGAGTGATTTGTTCAGCAGTCATTTTAGCCGAATGCATTTTTATTGTCATCCAGATCATATGCACATTTACTGTGGGATAAAATATCCAGATGCAGCATAAAACAGGGCTTAATCTACATGAGTACCTAAAGTGCAAAAGTTTAATCTGAAATTTCTTTCTTTTTTTTCTTGTGTCCCCCTTTGCTGGGTCAGGAGGGAACCTTCTTTGTCGGCATTGCCGTTGAGCGAGAGCAAGAAGTGTATAACTTTTCGTACGACGTGTCCATTTTTGAGAAGAAGTGCTTGCCTGCACCAGAACTATGGCTCCACAAATCGCTCCTCCCTCTGTCAGTCATAGTCAGCTTGCTAGTTCTTCTGGTCGTGGTGGCTTCAAAGCTCAATCAGTTGAGGCTCATCGTGTCTGAGCAGTTCTACACAGAAGATGCAGAAAAGCGGATTGCCGAGCTTCATGCAAAGATCCTGAAAAAGAGGTCCAAATGGAAGGCCAAGGATACAAAGAAAACCCTGAAGTCATTTGCCACACAGGTTGGTTTTCATTTGTATTTCTTTTTTAAAATGAACAGAATTGGGTCAGTGTTACATTAAACCTGGAGCGTTTTCTTCGCTGAAAAGGTCTGTTAAACGAAATGCATTGATTTCAGAAACAGTAATCAAACATAAATGTCAAATCTGATCTGGTACCTTTTGAAAAATTGCCCCGCTGTTGCAGAAATATTATCATTACTTCAGATGGGATGATTGTTAATAATTTTTGTTTTTTTTTCCCAGCTCCGCTTTTGGTTTCCCATCATTTTCCGTCATCAAAAGAACAACCATGAAAATAAAGCATGATTTTTTTTTTCAGTTTATTTTTAATCATCTTGTTAATTTGTCTTGTAGTCCTCAGACAAAACCCATTTTACCTTTGTTAGTGTACATTTCGTATGCAAAGCATGTCCGTTATACACCCTTAGAAAAAAAAAGGTTAAATTTAGAACCCTTAGGAGTTCTTCGATCACCCCTCTTGGGAGAATTCTTAAAGGTTCTATGTAGAACTCTACAACAAAGTGTTTCCCTATCCGAAAGGGTTCCAAATAGAACCATTTTGGGAAGCTAACAACCCTTAACTATCCAAAGAACACTTGAAGAACCCTTACCTGAGTTTTTGTTTGTTTCATTTGCATTGCTGTGTACATTAGCATATTTATAAAAGGCCTGTTAACCCTTAAATAGAGACTTTTCTGTACGACTTATTGATTATTTCATCATGTTGGTTGTTAAATGTTTTCTTTGCACATATCCAAAACATATGCATGAACTGTTTAGTTTGAACCACTATATAAGCTACATACACATACAATTTCTGTCATTTTACTATTTTACTTCAGAATGCATGCTACAAACTAGCTAGTTAAATATTAATTTATTTACATGACCTATTGATGCTGCTAATACTGCATTATTGCTGATTGTTTTGGATCATATTCAATATATTTGTATTTCATATCATATATTTGTTTTAAATCTAGCCTCCAATAAAGAAAAATAAATCAATGGCAATATGTAAAACAAATGTGTATGCAATTTATTTTTGGAATATACAGATCCAGTTCAGACACAGTGGCATTCACATTGATATGTAAATCTTGTTTATTATCAAAATATTCCTACATATTTCATAATTAATTTTGAATCCATTTTGAATTTTGCACCTTTCACAACCTACAGAATTGTATATTTTAATGTTGTTGAAAGGATCAATTTAATTCTTCTTCTGGAAGACCTGTTTTCAAACCACTTGATCACACTCCACCTGGATATAACCTTAAGTCGTGACCCACTTTCAATCAACATGACCTGTTTTTCAAGGATCAAGCTCTAATAACCGCCATGTAATTTCATATTCAGGTCTCAATCCTGAAAGTAGGTCAATTACAAAGTGACAGGATTAAAAACATATTTCCTTTGCTTGATCGGATAGGAAAATTTTAAGAACTGTGCTAAAATTGTAATTTACTATAAAATAGTTTACTTTTCCCTTCTTTTTCTTTTCTTAAAATTACAGTTCTTTTTAAATACATTTTCCATGCTTGTAAAAAATAAATCTTTGATCGATATAATGAGTAATTAATACCCTTTAATAACCCTTGTTACTCGTGTGCCCTATTCATTGTTCAACAAGTTTATACAGTGCAAAAGTCTTAGGCCACTCAAAAATTATGGGCAGTGATTAGTAATTAGTATAAACTAAAAACTATAGCTGTCTTGTGAGATGGATGGACAAATGCAGGTTTGTTTCCTAAACCTCTCCTTGAGGAAGCCAGCCATTCCGCATGATATTTAACCCTTGTGTAGTCTTAACATTCTGTATATACTCCCCTTGTCCTAAGGGTCAAAAATGACCCAAATACAATATTTATACCCTGGTGGTGTACAGCTTTCATGGAAATATAAACAATAAGGAAATGTTTCACTTTTTCTAATGTTAAGGTCACTCTAGGAAGAGTCACCAAATTTCAAGTTGAAAAAATATAATTTAGGGGGTTTTCTCTGCTGTTAAACATAGTGTGGCGGGTAATTTTTGACCCTTAAGACAACACAAGGGTTAAAAGACATTTGAGGAAACTGAGAAGGTTGAAGACAGAAAATGCAATGAAATAGGCAAAACGTTCTGCATATAAGGTTATTTCTTTAAGGGACACAAAGAAATACAGTCAATAAAGGAGCTTTCTATTCTATTCTATTCTATTACTCAGTATCTGGCACAGTCACTTGGCACCAAAGTCAATGAGAATACGTCTTGGTCTCATTGCGCGTATTGCAGCTAAGAAACCTTTTTTTTTTCTTTTTTTTTTACTGAAAGGCAAAGTGGAAGAGATTGCAGTACATGAAAACTATAAATCATGCTGCAACACCCAGTGGCAGAAAATCTTATGGAGTGATGAGTCCAACTTTGAGAGTTTTTGTTCAGGCCCCAGTAAACACACTGATGCCTGTCTGCGGGTTTCTGTGAATCATGGAGGTGAATCATGTAGGTGAATCATGGTGTGTGTGTTTGTGTTTGTTTGTGTGTGTGTGTGTGTGTGTGTGTGTGTGCTTTTCAGCCAGCGCTGTAGGGGATCTGGTCAAAATAGAATGATGAAGGCAGACAAATATAAAAAGAATTTGATTTATCATGCCATTCCTTTGGGAAAAAGTCTGATAAAAACTTATAGTATGAATACTTATAATACAGTATGACATTGACTCAAACACAGGTTCAGTTGTGTTTAAGGGGGGCCATAAAAATAATTTTCATCGGATGGCCTAAGACTTTTGCACAGTATATCAACTTTAAAAACCTAAAAAAAAAAAATCAAGGTTGCTCAGTTACATTGCAATTTCACCAAGTTCTCTGCAGTGTCCTACTTTAAGATGCGTTTGCCAGACGTATAATTTCTCCATTATAGGGTTTCCTGGCCACCGCACTGGGTTTCCCTACCTGAAATGTAAACACATCACATATATCACAAAATACTCACAGATGACAACCTGTTGACAAGAGTAAGAAAATATGAAATAGTTATGCTGTAAACGTTATGCAATGCCGGTATTGACAAAAAGCGCGTGACCCCTTAAAATATGTTAATCTGTTTTTTTTTAAATAGGATTTTTAAAACTGGGGACAAAACTAGAAGAAACCTACCAGCTGAAAATCAGATAAAACTGTATTTCTATATTGTTTTAATAAACTATTCAAGGCCAAGAGCGACCCTCTTAACAAATCCATTTTAAACACATCCTGACAGCTCTTGCAAAACGCAGTTGGGAAATGAGCAAAATCAGCAAATATTCAATGCCTTCTGGTTCTAATATTATAACAACATCAATGCCAAATCTTAAGACACTTTGTAATGGTTGTTTTGGTTGTTCCTTTAATGTTCTTAAATTTTATTTTAAATTTTATCACCAAAATGATTAATAAATAAAGCAAAAATAAGAAGCAATAACTCTTCTAAAAGCCAGGAAAGACAGTTTCAGACTGGATCAATGGCAGACTAAATGTGTGGACAAAATGAAGTGAAACCTTGCAATTATATTAAACCGTGATAACACATTATATCATTATATCTCCAAAGTGTTTTCAGCCATCCAATCATTCTGTAAGGAATAAAACATTTTGGGACATGCTGTTATAGGAATATAATTAATGATGGAGTGTCTCCTTACAGAAATCTTTACCATAGCAACTTGTCAAAGATTATACGTTTTACTTTGGTAAATCACAACAACAACAACAACAACAACAAAAAAATTGTTGTTAGGCTTAAATTATGCGAACATCCGAAAGTCTCTATGAATTATTTGTTACTATAGAAACATCGATATCATATTAATACAAGCGCATTAATATATATAGTCTTCCTTTTAATGTTTGAGTCTCTGGAACAGTCTCAATCTTTAAGTCTAGGCTGAAAAACTACTTGTTTAATTAGGCGTTTTGTTAATTAGCTCTTCTCTTAGGTGAAGGTGCAGATCTTGGGGTTCATGGGCATAGAGCTTTGGTAAACTGGAATGTTTTGATGCTGTCGCCCCACTCTCTCGCTGTTCACTCAGGTTTGTTGGCGGTGGACTGGCGGGACGCTGATGTC
>JAOUQW010000021.1:7871639-7885664 GCA_028565825.1 Olivaichthys viedmensis
TCACTAAGTGTATAAGTACCCGCCTGTGTCCGTCCAGTATTGTCCTTCGTTGTTTGTGTGTCAGCACACCTGTCGCGACGTGAGTCTCAGTCTTTGTTTGTTTCCCCGATATTTGTAAAATAAATATGTTTGGTATTCAGAGCGGCTACGCGTTTGTGTCCGCACCCGCGGAACACTTCGTGACAACAACAAGTTTAGTAACTCAAATTATTTACACAACCACAATTAAAATAAGACGTGAACACTGGGACGAGTGTGAAAGTTATTGTTGAAAGAAAAAATGTACGATAAATCAGTGGTCTAAAGAAATAACAATTTTATTGCAATTGCAACCAACTGAATAGCAGCTACAATACTAATTCTACCAAAACTTGTTTAAGCAGCTACACACTCAATATAAATATCTAAAAGCAATAAAACATTTGTTTTGTAATTGTTGTCTATAACAATATTTTTGTGCTGTGTATAGACACAGACGCATTCGACCATGGAGGAACTTGTAAAATCCTCTGCGGTTGTTATTATTTTTATGCCGTTCACTAGGAAACTAGAAAATCTGATTATATAATGGTTTGGCTCTTAAAGCGGTAGAGATGCAGGGTGGTTCTTAAAAAGGTTCGCTGGTTCCCTAAACCAGCACCAGCATTGTGTCGGTGGAAAAGTATGTCCACACATTCTCCATGTGGACATATCTAGTTGCTCCTCATCTTCCCTCATCCTTCACCGGCACAGAAAGTGTGTGTATGTGTATCATTGTTTCTCAGAAGCTCTGTAATGCTCTCTCATACTTATTTATTCTATAACTGTGCTGTTGTACAAGGTTGAGGATTAGTAGAGTACAGGACATGGTTGATATGGTCCATAAATGCGTATAGTTACTTGGCTTGGTGTGCATGCTGAATGGTGTGAACTCAACGACCTCCCAGACGTCATCTCAGGCAGAGTAAAAAGGAACGAGAGATGGGGAAGGGGGGGTGCCTGGAAGTGGGCTGTTGTAGGTATGAGGTAAGACTTGCTTACCCAGAGTTGATGTAGAAAGTTTAGTCTCATGTACACATTAGCAGGCATATGTGTACTCTGTTTTACTACCTTTGTGGGGACATTTTGCTGGTGTTCATGAGAAAAATTCATTTACTGAGGTAAAGGTGTAGGTAAAGCAGTATTCAGTAATATAGAGTTAAATAGTGCCCATAAAGATTTTGTGTATGTGTATTCAAAGAATGCGCTTTGTTATTTCAGAGATAATGTATATGTTTATGTAATGCCTGGGGGACTCGTACTGCACTTGCTGATACTGAGTGACACACACCATGGATTTTAGATGTCTCTCTCTGTTTTAACCACAAGAGCAAATAGAGATAGTAAGCTGGAAATGAAAATGATTCGACACAGAAAAACATCCATAATATGTATGAAAATCTGGATGAAAACCATTTTTAGATGTGAAGCACTGCATGGACCTGTAACTCACTTACTTATAAGGCTGAATATTTTCCATAAGGGGTGACAATTCCTCAAGTAGTCTTAGTGTGTGTCATAGTATGTCTTAGGGTGAAAGGGAAGAGATGTTGAGATCAGCCACTCAAATATTCAGACCTGCATACTGTCATAGTGAATAGACTGTAATTAAACTGTTAACAGACATAGATTGTAAACATAATTCAGATCACACGTCACTTCTGGTACATACAGAGGCTTTCTCTGGCTAAAGACAGGGAGATGGGATATCTAAATGTATCTAATCTCCCATTACTGCCTTTCTCCTCCCTGTGCTCCATCTCTCTCCACCTCACTGAGTCTGTACAGGAAGCAGCTGTAGGAATGAGATTATGTGTGCTAATGACTCTCACACACGAGAAAGCATGTTTGGAGAGAATCCAGACATACAGGCCTCCAGTGATGAATTTTCCAGCAAGGTTACCTGCTGCAGGACAAGAAAATGTTAAACTATTGTTAACTCATTTTCACATTTGTCAAAGACAGAAAACATGTTAAACTTCAAAGCCTTTCCACTTCATCACTTACTGTTATTCTTAGGCGATCAGAACAGTGTGAATTTCATCACTAAATTGTTATTCTGTGTGTTTAATTGTAGTTGGTGGAGCTGGTGGCAGAGCTTTGGTCTCTGACTCAGTGGTTTACTGTGTCCCAAGAGCATCATTGTGTCTTCTTAGGTCATTGATGGGGGACCTATGCATTGCATATTTTGAGCAGGGAAAACAGGAATATGTTTAGTGCATGGCACTCCCAGGTTTGGCACCCACAGTCCTCACTGCTAGAGAGAGTGTTCAAATCGATACTTGTGCTACCAAACTCTCTATGCTTTTTGTGCTAACATACTGTTGGGAAATAGGACTTAGGTCATTCTCAATTCATCAATTCATTTCAATTAGATAAAGTAATCACACACTTTCTCTCCCTCTTACTGTTTCAGTGAGGAGTTTATCAAATGTGTCAGAAGCCGCTTCAGATTCTGATGATGAAGATAAACTCCACATTGTGGAGGAAGACAGTATTCCAGACACTCCAGAAGAAAAGCCAACAGTATTCCAGCTCAGCACAGCACAACAGCTATACAACGGACATAAACAGGATGGTCAGTAACCAAACAAACATTAGTTTACACAATACAAATCAATTATCAAATAATACATAACTATTTTGCATGTGTACAGATGGCAACCTGGGGCCAGACGCTTTAATACAGGAAATAAGGGTCAAAGGTAAGCAAAGTGCATGTTCATTCACTTGTGCACACAAATGCAGAGAGGAAAATGTGGAGAAACTAATAATCTGCCATTCAGAACGGAGGGTCAGAAAAGTAGGATGCTTTTATGCTGTGCTATGAAGAGGGGAAAATCCTGCAGTGAAGGTTGAAATGAGTAGAGTGAGTGTAGATACACTCTCTTGTGTGTTTCTTGGTTGGTTCGAAGAAACAGGTGTTTATGGTTTAAAAACAGTAAGTAAGAACAGGTGTGTGTGCTCATTTCTTACTCTCAGCTTCACAACTACACCTCTTCGTGCTAATCTTGTTTTTGTTAAGTAGCACCTGGCTTCAATAGCAAAATTGATGCAACATGTGTTTGTGTGTGTGTTGATCTATTTTGCCATGTGTATTTCAACAAAAGAGGAGTGTGTAACTGATGAAGAGGATCAGACAAATGAAACACCACGGCAGGGGAACAAAGGGGTCATTTATTCAGACGTCCCAGAGGAAGAACAGAGCACGCCAGAGAGAGGAGTCCATGATGAGAACGGTACTAATTACTGTTCAAGCTCTTTGAATTCATCCGTCTCGTCTTTCCCCTCTTTCCTCATGTCCTTACAGTTTTTAGAAATGTTATGTCACAGCTCAGAAGCAGAAACAAGAAACAAATTTCTCTCCATAATCTGCATCTCCTCCTGACAAACTCCCCTTTTTTCTCTCAGGTACACCTGACGAGTTCTCTCAGCTCCACACATGTCCATACTGTTCCCGTGGTTACAAGCGTCACACGTCACTGAAGGAGCACATCAAACTGCGTCATGAGAAAAGCGAGGATGACTTCAGTTGCTCCCTCTGCAGCTATACTTTCACCTATCGCACACAGCTTGACCGGCACATGACCGCTCACAAAAACGGAAGAGAGCAGGTACCTATTTTATATCCCGCCTCTCTTAAACCCTAGGACCTAGGTAAGAGCTGGAGGCTTGACATGAATATTCATCTTAAAGACATCTTAAACATGCTATATATAAGCATACCAAAGAGACCTCAACTCTTCACCCAAAACAGATTTTTTGCTTTACAACTATGACTATCTCAAAGACATTTTGCACTCAATATATATTCCCACACAAAACCTTTTACTTTTAATCTTTTACCAAATGAATATCTCCTAAAGATATTGTATAAAGGCTTGGCCAAGGAAGAATCAGCCAAATTATCTACTTAAAATCTGTCTACATATAGAACATAACAGAATAGAACATAAATACAAAATAAACATAGTACAAACTAATAACTCAAAGATCTACAGGAATTCTGACCTCTCTCTCTCTCTCCCTCAGCGGACGGTGTCACAGTCAGGAGGAAACAGAAAGTTTAAGTGTACAGAGTGTTCTAAAGCCTTTAAGTATAAACATCACCTGAAGGAACACCTGCGCATCCACAGCGGTTAGTCGCCATAGCAACAACTGTTTGTGTTATTTGGTTTGTAAAATGAGTAGCAGACTGAAGGCTCCATTGTATAACAGCATTTGTTGGCATATATTCTGTTAGCATATATTCTATGGTATTTATAAATTTCTTTGCTTTGTGTCTTGCCAAATTGAATTACTTTTGGCCCAAAAAAATTGATGCTATGTGATTGCAGAATGAAAGAATATGACAGTGTTGCCCTCCTCCTCTGTCTAGGCGAGAAGCCGTATGAGTGCTCGAACTGTAAGAAACGCTTCTCCCACTCCGGCTCCTACAGTTCTCACATCAGCAGTAAGAAATGTGTATCAACTCCCCCTGCTGTTAATGGCTTGTCTCGTACTCCTGGAGTCAAAGCAGCTCTCACCCTGACTCGCCCTACACGTATCCTCTTGCGGGAGAAAGTTGACATTGATAACAAACCTTTACAGGAACAGCTCCCTCTCAAGCAGATTAAACAAGAGCCTGTTGATCATGAACTCAAACCCGTCAGAACTACAACGGTTGTTACTACAACCACTACCAGTACCACCACTAATAATAATGGGGGTGGAATTCCTTTTCAGTCTGCCGCCCCTCAGGGTGTGATACAGACTTTGGTTCTACCTACTGTGGGTCTAGTCCAGCCAATCAGCATCAACCTAAGTGACCTACAGAACGTGCTGAAAGTGGCAATGGACGGCAACATGATGCGGCAGGTTGTGGCTGGCACAAATGCTAATGGAGCTAGTACTAAGGCACATGCAGTGGTTGTGCAGTCTCCCCAGCCCCATGCGCAGGTGATCTCTGCAATCTCTCTCCCTGTACTGGATCAGGATGGAAATACCAAAATTATCATAAACTACAGTGTAGACCCACAAATCAGCATGTCGAAGTTGAACTCTGTGGCACAAGCAAAAGTGTTAGAGCCAAACATGGCAACACCTAAAGTGGTACAGGTGAATTCCACACAACCTCTAAAGGTGGCACAGGCTAACACAACACAACTTCCAAAGGTGGTACATATTAACACAACACAACCAAATGTCACTCCAACCCAAATACCAACCACCTCGAAACCAGTACCTGCGCAAATAATCCTTAAACCCACGCAGACAGCTGCTCCGAATAAAGCAGCATCCATAATAAAGGTCACAAAGCTGGTCCCAGGACAGACAAAGCATACACAGCCAGCATTGCTGCTTCTAAGAACAGCCGATGGATCTCAGGGCCTGGTGGTGAGACAGTTAGCAGCCGTGAACCCAAACACAATAGTAACTCCAACCATAGGACCGTCAGATCTGAAATCAACACCAGAGAAGACCATTATGGCAGCAGAACAAAGTTCACCCGTTGAGCTGAACCAGGCTGCAGAAGAGACCAATACCTCTGAGGACAACGGCCAGCCTGAAGACCTGAGCACCACTTTGCTACAAGGGATTCAGTTAAAAACTGAGCCCAAGTCTCCCTCTGAGATTGAGTCCGAGATGCAGACAGATGGCGAACAAGCTTTGCCGATAGAGAGAGAAAAGGAGAGAGGGAAAGAGGGAATGATGGCAAAGAGTGATTCAACAACGGTTCACAAAAGTGTTGCTTGTGGTGATGGCTTCCATAACTATGCTACATGTCTTTTTTGTGACAACAGCCCCAGCAGCATTGATATCCTCAACTGTCTCAACAGCGATGAACAAGGATCTGGCAGGTCTCTCTCTTCTTTACTGGGGGAGGGAGACTCTGAAAGTGCAGATCAACCTCCAGTGAAGAGTCTCCTGCCCCTTCTCAAGGCATACAGCAAAGACTCACATCCCAGTGAAGAGCAGTTGTCTCGAGTTGCAGAGTCGATCGGTTTGCCTGTGGATGTGGTCAGTAGGTGGTTTCAAAGGATGCGCTCCAAAAAGATAATACTTCGCCCCCCTGAAAATCCTAAAAACGGGCAACAGGTAATCATGGGAAACTGAACTTTTGTACCTTTGAGATGCTAACTCTGAATTCTAATCAGGATATGTGTTCAGTTAGGCTATGTTTAGACATCAGGTATAAACACTCCAAAGTGATTTGTGATATAGACATGCAGGCAAAAAATCTTGTTAGATATCTGCTGCTGACATAATGAGAGATCAGATATTAGCAAACATATAGAAAATCTGAATGCCTGTATAATCAAAGCCTTACACACTTTCTTTTAACAGACTATTACAAACTCCCAGCCAGAGCCCAATATGGACACCCAGCCCCAAATCCACAACACTCCAACTGAACCCCATGGTGAGGCATCAGTGGGCCAGAACAGTGACCCTTCTTCTCCTCTTAACCTCTCCACAAGCGATCTTGTTATCGTAAAGACGGAGGACTCAGAGGAGGAAGGGCAAGCCGAACCTTTGGACCTCTCACTCCCAAAGTCTTCCTGTTATAACAGTAGCACAACAGTCACCATGGCAATGACTGCCACCAAGCCATCTGTCTCTGCCCAAGAGGAACCGCTCAATCTCACCTGTTTCAAGAAGGACACGTTGCCTGGCAACACCATTTACGTGACACAGTCAACCACAGGTCCGATAAACATCATAGCCACACCTTTGCCAACTCTGGTTGCCATAGCGGAGCCTGGTGGAGTTCCCTGTCTCGGAGCTGCCATCTCCACCAAACAACGCACCATACTCATCCCCCAGCTGTCCTACACCTACGCCACCTCTTCCACCAACAGCAAGACTAACACCACCATCTCCTCCAACAACAAGGCTAACACCATTGCCACACCACCATCCACAGAAACACAGGGAACTGTTGTACTCAATGGCTGTCAGGTGAGAAGGCATCTAACATACACAAGTGAAACATTACTACTATCACAGCTAGTCTGGCTGGATCTTTTCTCTAATATTTTCATTCTCAAATATTGTACCCTTTTACATTACATGTATTTTTCCACCATACATTTTCATAGTTTATCTTCATTTTACTGACCATCTTGCTTTTTTTCACAAGGAGAAGACTGATGCTGGAGATGAATCTGTGTCTGGGTGGGAGGGGATGAATGACAGCAACCTGTCCCCCAACAGGAAGAGGAGGAAGATGCAGGGCGGCCAATATGCATGTGACCTATGTGACAAAATTTTCCAGAAGAGCAGCTCTTTGCTACGTCACAAATACGAACATACAGGTACAATAAAAACAGATGCAGATACTTTGTGTTTGTTCATGTGGCTAAAGATTACTTGAATTCTAGCTGTTTATGGGTGGACACATATCATAGAGATCTAGTTTGTACTTGGGATAGAGCAACACTTGTTTTGTTCCCTTCACACCTGATTCATCTGGTAGGCTTATTATCAAACTTTTATTAAGCTTGGTCAGGTGAGGCATAGGAGGAATAAGAGCTTGGTGGTTTCTGCCACTGCTGGCTGTAGTTTCTTGATAAATGGACAGGAAACTAGTCCATATGCACTGAGAAATACATATATTTCACAGTAGATACATTATTAGTAAACAGTGTAGAAGATATTATTACAGCATTGTTGTGGAACATTTCTGTAGTGTCCATTTTCCCCCTACCTGTAGAGTTTTGCAGTACATTTCCAATTTCAATTTTCACCATCACCGTACAGGTAAACGTCCTCATGAGTGTGGAGTCTGTAAGAAGGCATTTAAACACAAGCACCACCTAATCGAGCACTCGCGTCTCCACTCCGGAGAGAAACCATACCAGTGTGATAAATGCGGCAAACGCTTCTCGCACTCCGGTTCTTACTCCCAACACATGAACCATCGCTACTCCTACTGCAAGAAGGAGGCTCACGACCAGCCGGAGCCAAACAACACTTCATCTACACCGCCCTCACAGCTTGACTCGGACGAGAGAGAGAGCGAGGCTGAGGAAGAGGAGGAAGACGATGAAGAACAAGAGGAGGAAAGAGATGGTGAGGAGGATCTTGATTTTGCTGGCTTTGACATGAGCGACATAAGAGTGGTCAGGGTTGGCGAGGAATATGATGATGAGGAGGAGGAGGAGGAGGAAGTGGGGAGAGAAGAGAAAGAACAGGTGACAGAAGAGGAGCTAATGGAGCTGCAAGCTGAGGAAATTCATACTCTAGAGGAGGAAGTGGTGGAAACCATGGGCATGGAGGACATCATGGACAACAACAAAACTGAGGAGAAAAGGGGGAAAGCAATGGAGAATGGCGAGGTTACTGACAACGTGGGAAGCACATGCATGGTTACAGAGGCAGGAAAAAAATGACTGAAAAAAAAGAATGACGATTTTCTCTCTAGTAACTGATGCTTCATGAAAGAGTAAGGCTTGAAGAGCCCTTTGTCAGTAATTTACTAATTTACTGTGTATGAATCCCAGGTGTGCCTGATCCACAATTGTTTTTTTCTGGTGAAAGAAAAAAAAAATATTACAGCAGTCTGTTAACTCGCTATATCAAACAAATCAGACAATTTAAAACTTAGCTGACCAGATCCAACTGAAAATTGTTACTGAACCACAACCACCAGGTATGTTTGTCAGTGTTACTGAGGATTTTCTTTGAATTGTTCCATCTGTACAGTCAGGTGAGATTTCTACACATTTTTATTGCCAATGAAGTTTACTAAATCAGTATTTTATCAGTATTTTAGTATTGTTTTGAGATAAAACTAAGATGCACTGCAGGTACATTAATAGATTGTTTATTTATGGATACATAATGCCTCAAGTTTTAGATACCGTTCAGTATTTTTATTTTTAATTAGGCCAGCCAGTGTTAGCGTAGCATTTTGTTTTGCCATCTGACTGTCTGCCTTATGAAGGAAATGAGTTTGCACTTACATACCATGAGATCACCTATAAAGATAAAAAAATAATTGCTAGATGTAATGCGTTAATATTAACAGTATTAAACACACAAATTATTATACTTATAATATCATCAGTTATAAGTTTGGCTGGAATCAGTATTCAGTACTAACTTCATGTAAGCACTCAAGTAAGCACTCCTAAATGCTAATATCTACAAAAAGAATAGGACAATGTTTAATTAGTACTAATGATAGTATTAACTTGTTCATGAAAAATGTCATCAAATGATCACCTTTGCTATGTTGGTGATTCTTTATGGATGATACATTCTATGAAGTGCACTTTTCTGTGGTATAGTATGTAGGAACATGGCATCGTTTAAAAAAAACAAAAAACAAAAACACTTCAGTCAGGGAATTGTGTGTGTCACAACCTCAAAACCAGTGTTATGTCTGTTTCTTTAATTCATTAAAATAACTATTTGTTTCACTTAGGGGTGCACTAACAGTTCTTCAATGGCTCTGCAGAGTTCTGTGAAAGGAGTTCCTATACAAATACTTATCAGCTTATGTAGTCTTGCACAGATTACAGTTCCAAAATAGCAGAACAGTTGTTCATTTATCATTTGTACTAGTTTGTTTTCTAAAAATAATGAAGCCATTTATATACAAGTATTTAAGTGATATGAACCATTAGAGAATTTGCAGATCAGCCAGTTTCTCATATACAGTGATATGAGAATACATTAATGCACTCCTAGCTGTAGTGAAATGTGTGAATTTGTGATAGATAAACTATGAAGGGTTCTAGGAAACCCACACCCCAGCCTTATGCAAGACCGCCAAGCTGTATGTGCCATTCATTCCTATTAATTCTCTAATCCATAACCAAATGAAACCATTTTAAAGCCAATTCATGAGGAATTTTAGAACTTGAACAGTGTCATGTCTAGATATGTGTAGTCTTTGGCAAAATATCCTAGAACCCAAATTAAGTTGAATTTTGACTTGTTTAATGTGGCATTAGAGCACCAGTTTTGGTTCTCATGCCCGATTTTTTGTGACATTTCAGAAATTGATACATTTGTTTAGCATTTATTATGATGGAGTAGTAAATCATGAAATCAGTGTTGGACTGTTACCATGTGTTAAAGTTTGGGTTTTTGGAAGGTGGTCTTGTGAATACTTATTGCTGCTTTGGCTTTGAGCAGAGCAGTATGCCTCAGTATAACGTTTCTATTCGAAATGAAGGCTTGGATGCCAGTGGTTTGGGATCTTAGCATCAAAGGGCCAATATGGATCAAAAGTATTTCCCCCACTAATAACGGAAGACCAGACCTCATTATGCTTAGTTACAATTTACCTAATGGTAATTACTTGACAATGTGACACAAGTGTATTGCTCAGAAGTGGAACAAAGGCTGCGGCCCCCACACTGCTGCTTTGGAGACAATAAGCAGTCAGATTAAGGCATAGGAAAAGCAGGAAAAGACAATGTGAAGGAATGAACACACTAGTGCACTTGATGTAAGAGACAGAAGTGAGTGAATGTGTGTTTAATGTTTAGTTGATTTTACCATTACACATTACAGTATTATTCATTGTGATGTATTATTTCTAAATGTTTGTGTTTACACCAATGCACGTGTATATTGTATTGTATGTTTTTACCATCAGTATTAAAAACTGTCAATGACAATGATGTTTTTAGTTTTTTGTAAGCTTTTTAAAGCTCCGTTCATGTTTTTTCCCCCCATTAAGCTTATTTATTGTCACGCATGTAGTGTACAATATTAGCTTGTACTAACGCAGCAATATGCACAAGTAGGAAAGGCAATGCCATGAAATATAATAAAATCCAATTATCAAGTCGTTTTTAAATGATAAAACTACATAAATAACCGAGTTACAAGCTTTTATTTGCCCCCAGTCATGTTTATCGAACATTTCTTCAACAAACACTGCCGGTTAAGTGTTTGGGGACACCTAGCTTTTCAAAATATTTTTAATAAATGAGCATTTTCTTGGTTTGGTTTGCAATAAATTAACATGTTAAAGAGTTATAAATATTTGGCATTCTTCAGAGATGCTCTGCAATGTCTCCTGTAGGATTTCCTCTCTCTCTCTCTCTCTCTCTCTCTCTCTCGCTGTCTCTCTCTCTCCCTCTCTCACCTTGTGATCCAACTCCTCCCGGCACAACCTTATTGGGAAAAGGGACACGCTGTTCCATTACAAACGGCACTGCATCCTTCCTCTCCAAATACCTTTGCACAGCTTAGATATTTAGGAGTGTTTACTGGGAAACTTTGCTAAATTTAAAAAAAGGTAAGGTGTCCACTGACAGGCAGTGTAAACCTTCAAATTAGGAATGTCATGTCATTGTACTGAAAAGAGGCTTGAACCTAAATTAGTTAATATGAGACATAAAACGTGTGTCTTTGCAATTTATGGGGGGAAACAAATTACAGATCAATGCTGAACTATCAGGTTTTTGTTCGTCCTGACCCTCCACAATAATAAATTTTTTAAACTGCAAGCTTTGAACTTTGTAATAGAAGATTTTACGTAATGAACATAGTGAATGATATAATAAGAAATATCTTGACATATTTTTTTATGAATCGTAAAAGCTTTCAAAAGTGCTTACTGACCTCTTTGCTCAGAAGTAGAGTTCAGAGGGGTTTTTTCCAAAGTAGATGTTCATTGATGTCATGTCATGTCAGGCAATGTTCATGCTTTTTTTTCATACACTACCAACATTTCAACAGTTCAATAATACTAAAATGAATGCATGCTTATTATAATTTGAACCTCTTGCAGTGCAATTGTGGCACTAAAACCACCATAACACATTTTGTCTATATTGGGTGGAACACCATACAGTTCTTCTTGAAATGCTATTACAGACGTTCAAGGCCACTGTGTGTAGTGGAAATATTGGATCATTGTTCAAGATTAAAAAACCTCCATTTCTTTCAGAGTTATCTGAAAGAAAGATCTGAGGAGGTCATGGAAGGTGTTTGATTTGTTCAGGAGTCTTCATGGGGGAATTATTATTTTGGAAAATGAGATGATCATGACGTGGCAAACTGAATCATAAGTGGTTTCTGAATGAGCTGTCACACATTTCCAGCTTTGCAAAGCTAACAACCTACAGTTTTTGTTGACGTCACAGTCCTTGGCTGTCTGTGTTGTTTATCAACTGTGTTACTAAGCGTCCATCCCTCCTTGCTGGCGAGCTTAAAATGAGTGCTTATGCAGTATGTCCATGTAAAATAAGTTGGAGGAGGTTTACCTCTATCTGAGGTAGAGGAGAGATGGTGGCACTGTTAAGTAAACATGGCCTTCAGGAAAATGTTATCTCGTATATTTTTTTAACTAATTAAATGTATTTGCAAGGATTTGCTAGATCTGTCAATATAGAAATCTAATACTCAGACTATGTAGGCCTATATAATTCTTTGTTTTCTTCTTTCTTACAGGTGCATTCTTTAGTTCGGTTGTTTGGTTTAGCTCCTTCAAGTTTTACTGTCTCTTGTGCCCTGTAAACTAATGAAATTGAATGTTTAACAAAAAAGATATCGTGTATGTAGTCTTGGTTATTAGATCTTCGAGTTCACAGATTCAGAACTTATTGTCTTTTTGTAGCTGCTTATCCAGTACTAAAAGGTAAATAATTATTTTATTTTATTTTATTATTAACAGCTATGAATAGTATGATACACATTGTACAACAGTGACTTCATGGAGAAAGCCAGTTCTATAGGTATTTTTTTACAAACTTAAAATGTAATTAAAATTGGTTCAGGGTATAACTTATAATGCTGTCAAACAATTAAACATTTTAATTATTAAACTTACGGCTGCACAATATATCGTTTGGTAACTGTTATGCAATTTGTATACACACTGCTTTGATTTTATTCAAAGATCAGTCTGCATGCTGTTTAAAGCGCACACTACCCAATAGACACACCTCTTTAAATTATAAAGGAGGAAATGAGAGTCTTTATATGAACACATGCAATAAGATTTGATCATTTCTCAGCATAATGGACAATGTTTAGGCAAGAGTTTACAAAACCTGTGTTGGTCTCTGAGCTATGTGCTCAACCTTGATAAATACCTTGATAACAGTCAAGTACTTATAACTTACGAAATATAGCTAAAACATTAAAGAAAATCAATTAGTGCTACTTCTATAACAGGGGCTGAAGCCATGTTGTTCCAACAGCATTGCTGAACCCACTCTATTCATGCCCATCATTACAACATTAACAAAGCATTAACAAAGAGTAAGCAATCAACACACTCTTATTGGCAAGTAGTTTAAATAAGCAACTTAAATCTTGAATACACAACTTAG
The DNA here is from genome assembly GCA_028565825.1 of Olivaichthys viedmensis. Taxonomy (NCBI): domain Eukaryota; kingdom Metazoa; phylum Chordata; class Actinopteri; order Siluriformes; family Diplomystidae; genus Olivaichthys; species Olivaichthys viedmensis. Next base: position 7,884,941 of record JAOUQW010000021.1, read on the forward strand.
CATGGCTCCATTCCTCAAGTACCATGTATGTCTCTAGCAGATTGCATCGTGTGTTTTTGCTATTCTATTTCCTACAACATTATTTTCTACAATGAATGTAGATAAAATAATTCACTTGAAACAACATCTTGCCTGGAACCTGTTGCCATCTTCAGCTACTTTAATTAACAGATCATAAAATCATAAGGATCTTACCTTGTGCTTTTGGTACAGTTTGAAAGTAAGTTAATTACAGTTGAGTGCAAAAAGTTTGCACACCCTTTGAAATTATGAAACCAACAAGACATTTAATGTGGTTTTACAGACGTTCATTATCACAAGTTACATAAATAGTTATGTTAAGGCATTAATACTGAAACTATTAAAACTTTAAAATGATTAAAGTATCCTACTGTTTGTATTTGATTTTTGCGAATCTCTCTGGCAGGTTTCTTTTTTTTTCTCTCAGTTATTTTAGTTCAACTCTTTGGTCGTGTCATTGTGGCTATGTTTCTTCCATTTCTGAGTTATCCCCCAACACTTTTTATCCCCTTCTCCAGTTCTGTAAAGGAGTAGAAGTCTTGCACCAAACTGCTCGAGAGTTTGAGCCTGTTTGAAATTTTCATGCCTTAAATAAGACTTAAAGTAAACGTGTTGACTGTTTTCAGTCATTTCACACATTAAGGAAGCACATTCAAATAAATGAACTAGAGCATGTCAATGGGGATGCACACTTTTGAGCTTG
>JAOUQW010000021.1:7892535-7911014 GCA_028565825.1 Olivaichthys viedmensis
TGTGTGTGTGTGTGTGTGTGTGTGTGTGTGTGTGTGTGTGTGTGTGTGTGTGTGTGTGTGTGTGTGTGTGTGTGAGATCAGAAGTCCGGTGATTGCGACCGAGGGTATGTGTCTTGTAAAGGATCATGGGAATTGGAGTGCGTGTTCTGTATTGAAGCATGTGGGGACGGGAGACGCTGAGGATTCTCAAAATAAGAACGCATTGAGAAACACCCAGGACTCTAATTGGAAAACACTGGGTGCTTTTCATTTCTTTAAATGTGCTTTCTCGTTTTCTTTCCTTCTTCTGGTCGTTAGGATCTGCATACACAGAACAAGGTGTGATTACAAACTGAATTAACAGCAATCAAAACATTATTGCGCATGTACATCACACGCTTAACTGTTGATGTTTTAGACAATGAAAGATTCTACAAGATTTGTGTTTTCCTGGTACAACACTGACTCAAGTCATCAGGTGATCAAGTTTAACTTTATCTTAGGAACCACTGCTCTAGTGTACTTGTTTTTGACCCGTGACTGGAGAACCGCACTCCACCAGCACTTGTACCTTGATGTTTTCAGCTCGAGCTTTAAACTTAAGAAATCATTTTAATTGATTGATTGAGCCAGGTTTTTGATGTAGGCATATAATTTGCTAAAATGTCGATATTTAATTGGTATAAAGTGGCACATTGTTCTGACTGAACGCGCACGCTACGGTGCCAAAGAGCTTATTTTGAATTGCGTGAGGCGTGGCTCTCGCACGCGCCGCGACCACTGCGAATGCGCATGCGCAGTAAGCCTTGCGGGAATGGCTGTTCTGTGATCGGGGGGTTGGGCCGTGAAGAGCAAACGGGCGTCTTAAAGAGTTTTTAATGTCCGCCATGTTGGCAATGGCGTATTGAACCAGGGAAAGGGACCGGCGCTACTGGGGAAAGTAGACCGAGAGCGCGAGATCGAGATCCGGGCCTTCCCGGCTCCGCTCGCTTCCCCACGTTATAGCTACAGTCAGTCGACTCGTAGACTCCGGGATCACGAAATAAAACCATCCATGACCTCTTCATTCGGCTCAGTGGTGACTATTAGGAGATCGGATAGATTTATGCTGGATCTCGAAATATAATAAAATGAGTAAATTGTCGTTTCGGGCACGAGCGCTGGACGCGTCCAAGCCTCTACCTGTCTTCCGTTGTGAGGATCTACCCGACCTGCACGAATATGCTTCTATTAATCGTGCAGTGCCGCAAATGCCGACGGGCATGGAGAAAGAGGAGGAATCGGTACGTTTGATCGCTTGGAAACACATGCATTTTCAATTTTAGTCTTATTTTTCTGATTTCGAGGTGCGCCCCTTGTTTGGCTGCGCAGGTTTGCACAAAATGGCCGCCATCACTCGACACGAAGTATGCCGTGATTTGTGTTTCGCTTGGGCTACAGTCGGCATTTAATGGACTGTGGCTAAACGTAAGCGACTTGACACCTTAAATCACGAACCTGTGACTAACTGCGTGTGGTATTTATGAAAACGGGCGATATACCAAGTACAAAGAAGTCACGTGACCACGAACAAGGTCCTCCATTTTGTTCCCTTTCTTTTTGCTCCCAGTGCGGGCATGGTGTTGGTGCAGTAGCACAGAACCTCAGACAGAGGGACCTGGGGAAACTCGAGACGTAATTATACGCGTTCATGCCTTATAGTTAGAGGTTCAATACGAGCGTTATAAACACTACATTATTGTATTGATTTATTTTACCGTGGATCCGTCTATTTTCTAGCCACCGTGCTGAAGCCAGCGTTTTCGACGACCTCGGGCCGCTTTGCAAACTGTCACGAGTGTAAACATTTGCAGCGGTGCCACTTCAGTTTAGCAACCGGCGTGCAAGGAATTAGATGTCTAGTAATAATAATATGTAGAAAACGAATTGCATGACTAGAGCTTGGGAATGGGATGTCATGCCATTTCTTTAGGGTTAGTCAGTCATAGCATAGCTAGTTGACGCATTTTCATACAAACCAAGTGTTTTCAGTGTGGTGCGAGCTTATTGTTATAAACTGCCACAGTAGCACCCATGACAGACATGATAAAAATGTGTGGAGGAAATGTGAGAGAAACAAAGTTTCAGAGAGAACACACGCTTATTTGTTGCTTAAATACATGCCTATATGCTTAAGCATGTATGTTTATTTTAACTGTCAGTAACACAATCAGGCAAACATTAATATAATCGCTGTGGAGAACAACGAGAGGGCTGTAACTGTAATGTTAGCTGCACACCATGATTATTATATTACCAATGTTGTTTGTGTCCTTGTTATTTTGTTGTAATGTCTAAAGCACAATAAGAGCTCAATGGCCAAGTTAAATTCCACAAGTGTACCTGGCGAATGACACGCAGTTCTGATTCGAACCACTGTTATCATCTCATTTTGGCTTCTTGTAGATCTGCAGGTCCTGTACCGATCCATCTGTAAACGGGCTTCGAGTGACCTATACTATTGCTCTAAATTACTCAAAAGAATGAGCACTCAAGCCACACGCAAGATATGAAAAGATATCTGTAAATGTAAGCGGAAGTAGCATATCCACATCAGTACTCCACTCTTTGTTTGGGAATTCGTATGGATCCGCACGTCAATAAAACTTTTTTTTTCTTTTTTCCCCTCCATAAACCGTCGCTTTGCATCCCTCTGGAGTTTGTCGCGATTCAACCGCTTCTGCTTTGATTCGCTTTAAATCATGATAAGTTCGAAAACCTACAATAAAACAGCATCTCTTTAAGCTCTCGCAGTATATAAATGTGTTTGTAGGATGTAAACATAGAACTAACCCTAAAACAATGGCGGTGTAATCCCATAATGCAGCGTGACGTGACCTCCATTACCAAGCCCGGGCTTGGGGATGTGACGTCATGGTGCGGTGATCTGCCAAACTTGTTAGGTTACGAACAGTTAAGGGCCATCAAAGTAAGAAGGTAGCCAACCTTATCTAATGAGCTACTTGCTCCAAACATCATAGCTACAGTTACTTTTCAAATTCAGGGCCATCATGGTTAAGAAAAGAAAAAGATTGGATTATAATTTTACAGTTTTCCTGCATGGAGAAAAAATGAGGAGAGCCGTATGGTCTCTGAGGTGAAACAGACACTGAATGACTCGTGGTTAAGCAACAAGCTGCAAAAACATTACTTTCTGTAGCATCTTGAAAAAAAAATATCAGTGTTCTGTTACTTTAAATGAACAAATTACGTTTGCGCATTCTTCTCTCCCTCTCTTGCTTTTACTCGCCCTGTCTGTTTACATATTTTCATAGTTATTTATATTTCCATAGCCTGAGAACATGTTAAAATCTTTAACAGATAAGCTTTGATCATAGCCAACTGTTTTTGCAAGTTTTTTTTGTACACTATTTCATGGACAAGTGACAGGCTCTTTTGTAGGTATTGCTAATAAAAGTATTGTTTTATTGTACAGGAGTATGCTCCTGCTCACTATAGAGACTGCCTTGAGTAAATTTAAAAACATTTTAGGAGAGAAACTACTTTAGCTGTCAAGTATATGTGCATGTTTCATGTTAATGGATGCAACTAGCAACCTTACACAAATCTTTGTGGTAGCAATGAGACTGGAAGGCTGTGAGTGAGTGACTGGGCAAGTTTGACAGACCAGTAGTTTAGTGTACAGGGGTGAATTCAGGAGAATGGTACATACTGTGCAGACAGTGGCAGTCACTTGGCATTGCAGGACACACCAAGATGATGGTGACTAATTTGTCAGCGCTGGATATTTTCTCTGGTTACTTGGCAATGAAGTACAGTAGCAAGTTGGTTTTAGTGAATTGATTTATAAGCTGCTTAGATTTGTTCCCACAATGGATAGCTCAATCCTGTGTGATGGAGAGAATAGATATTTAGCCTCTTTGAAGTGTTGGGTGTTTAGTCATTCTGAAAATCTGTTGACGTTTGACCTGGTGCCATGCTAACTAATTCGGTATGGGCCGGTGTTGATGAATAGATTAGATAATTGTATTAAATGCACCATACTGCATATAGATTGCATGAAATTTTTATATTGCCTAGAAATATGACTGCCAAAGAACAATATTGGAAAAGGCAGCAAATGGACTGCGGATTCAGCCGTTATTGGTAGAGAATAGGTATAGGTGAATAGTGCTTAGTGTTGGATTTTGCATGCGTTTGCTTGAAGATGGCAATTGTGTACCCTACACTATTTTGGCAGCTGTTGATGGGGAAATCTCATAGATTTCATTAATAGATTAAAAGGTCAGGAACAGCTTTAATTACTATCCATGATTTTATCCAAATATCAATTTAAATTAAAGGACTGTTAAGATAACTGACATCACTCCCCTGATGATGCATCATGTCATATGTAAACTTTCAGGGGAAATAGTCTTTACAGTTTATTGTTTGTTGTCCCTGTTTTTCGTTTTTTTAAGTAGTAAGTGTATTATTTGGATTATAGCAGGTTGGTTAAATATGCACCAGTAATTCCCAGTCTTACGCCTAGGGACCCCATTAGACTCGGCTTGTTTTCCTGCTGTAACACACTAGATTTAAATTATTCAGCAATAACCAAGGCTTTTATGAGCTATATCAGGTATGCTAGAGCAAGGACAACACATGGACTGCAATTAAGAAACACTAAAATATACACTTGATTGCTAAGGCCCATGATTCTTGGCTTTTTTTTTTGTTTCTTTTGCTGGCCTCCTGTTCACGTGTGTGTCTGTGTGTGTGTAGGAGCACCATCTGCAGCGGGCAATCTCAGCGCAACAGGTGTACGGTGAGAAGAGAGACAACATGGTGATTCCCGTGCCCGAGGCTGAGAGCAACATCACTTACTATGAGACCCTCTACCCAGGCGACTTCAAGATGCCCAAGCAGCTCATCCACATACAGTGTATGTTGATCAAATTTGTGTAGTAATTGTAGACTCTCAGCTGGTAACTTTGAAGATGTAAACAACTTTAGTACGGATTCGCACAAAACAACAAATGTTACTATACACAATATATACTTGCATTTTATTATTTTGCCACTGTGAGCCACCAGTACTGATCATCTCTTGGGGAAACTCCTATGCTCTCGTTTTCCTCTATGCAGCTTTTAGCTTGGACACAGAGCAACCAGATTATGACCTGGACTCAGAAGATGATGTGTTCATCACCAAGCTAAGGAAAAAGATGGAGGTGGGGGCTCTGCAGTTTGAGGAAATGATTGACCGGCTGGAAAAAGGCAGCGGACAGCAGGTAGACCCAGCAGAATACTGGAAAGGGGTGGTGAAGAATTTGCAGTACTGGGACTGTTAGTCACCACCGGATATGTTGAGAAAGTGATGGGATAGGATCTGAGGTGTTGGAAATATTGCATACAGTACATTAGTACAGGAAGTTCTGGGAATGGTTTGGAATAGAGTTGGAAATATTGGGGAATGGTTATGCTGAAATGCTTTTTGTTTTTGGTGGTTTCAGGGTTCAAATGCTCGGTGCTTGGCTAAGGCTGAAGCAGGAGCAAATGTTACCGTTAAAGCTGTTAATCAACATTGTGGTTCCCCCATGTTTTGTGGTGATTTGCTTGTTTTACTTTTAAACTAAGCAACATAGTCTTATCTATAGTCCCACCAAGTAGAGAATGTAAAATTGGTTATATTTGATCCTCGTGTTGCAGCTGAAATTAGGATTGTGTTACTTCATAGCTGGCCCACTTTACCATTCTTACCTGAAAGACAAAACAAGGTGTCAGTTACTCGTTTTGGCCATTTCGTCTTTTTCCAGATAAATTCAACTCAGTCATAGGATGGTAAAATAGGTTCCCTTTTTTAGATTTGAGAGAGGATTAAGTATGTGTGAAATTGGGCTTGACTTCCTTGGAAACAAAATTACATTGTTGCAGTCAAATCACTGAAGTTCAAAATATTTTATGATTGCGTTGCTGTAGCTCAGTGATTCCTTGTTAAGTTAGTTATGACTCCGTGTTTGCCATTACACCTGCCAGCACACCAAGTGACCATCTTTAGAGCAGGTGTGTTGGAAAATGTCATAAAGCTAAACTGGGTACTGGCTGGTGGCCCTCTGACCGGATGTAGCAGCTGTTCTCTAGCTAAAGCTTTTCAGACAGGGTGTAGGAGCTAGTCCTGTACATTTTTCTACTGCTGTGGTTCTCATTCCCAGTCCTGGGGGTTTTCAAGCATGCCCATTCCCATGTATTGCTAATTATTTTGTCATTTGGTTTATGAAAAATGAAAAAAATGAACTGGTGAGCAAATTGGGTTTACTACAGCAGGAAAAGAACTGTGCAGTACTAGTTATTTCCAAGAGTGTAAGATCTCTGGTCTGTACCAATTATAAAAATTCTTACAAATGATCGTCATTGTTAATTGTACATAGATGCAGGCATGCAATGTAAACTAGTAAAATAACTTGTGTTAATTGTGAGGTAATTCAAATGTGGGAGCCAGAGATGTTTACAAGTCACTTTGTGCAAGTCCGGGTCTCAAGTCTTTAGTTGAGTGAAGACTTTATCGAAGACTCGAATCGTTAGCTGTGGGCGTTTTATTGCGCATAAGAAAAACACCGCTATTATTACTTCTAGAGAATGCGCTGCAGAGCACAGGGTACACCGTTCCTCCTATTTTATAAAAACTATGCACACTATATGTAACGCACAAATTCCACGCTCTCTGCATACACTCTTACTTGAGTGCAGGTATTGAAAACATAAAAGCAAACATATCCTAACTTAACTTGCAAGCTATTGGGTTGCAAGTAGCTAACTCGGCACACTCCAAACTAATCAACCATTCTGGCTACGTTTTAAGGTGCCTTATAAAACTTGAAGTTATTTTGCAGAAGCCCTTCATTTTGATGCCACATTTATTGCACATAGCACTTTAATTAAATCAAAGACGTAGAAAGATTTTGTAACCGAACGTTATATCAAAGACTAGTTTTTTGAAGCGGGCATTTTGAGGATTTGGAAACATCTGGCGCTTGGGCTAAAACATGTGGACCAGTATTGATGTCCAAAATATGCATTTCTTCTTTTTAAATATAATGTTCATCAGATTAAACTATAATGGTTATTTTATACTGTTTATAATTGTCAAGGTCAGTAATCTCGAGACTTGCTGCATGACCTTAACAAGAACAAATTAACAAACACCACAGCATAAAGAAGTATGCAATAGGCTCAAACGTTGGTGTAGTAAAGGGTCTTCTATTGGCCATGTTTTTGTTGTGGTTTGAGGTAATAATCTCTGGCATCTGCATGTTTTCCACTCTTTGAGTGATATAACAAACAATTTCCGTGCGTGTGTAAACAAAGATGTAGTGAGCAATCTGTCCTTATCAGCAATTGAATGAGTGCATTATCAGAAATCTAACTGAAATGTTGGTTGTAGTCCTTATCTATCGTGTGAGGTTAAACAGCCTCTCTGTTCTGCGTTTTGGATATAGTTTTAAAAATTGCCCGTTTGTTACCATTTCTGATCTTCTGTAATCAATTCACAGTACATGTTTTTCCATATTCGCCATCCGTGGACTTTAGCCACACACTGAAAATCTTTGCTCCCAATACTGCACATGACTGTCACGAAATAGACAGACAACTATGTACACGTTAGGTCGGGTAAGAAGGATTTAACTCATTTACTGTGAGGTTGTGCCAACTCTATTGTGACTCGAGTCCTGAGTTCCTAACTAGTCACCATTTCTGGTGGAAGCAAATGTGTTACTTAATTCTTCAAAAGGAAATTGACTGCCCAATGCATTTGGTCAGCAGTGCGTTGTAATTGGGCACTACAGTACTGAGGCATGGGGAACACAAGTTTTGGGTGCCACAGGCAAAGCTTGCTAAGTTGAGATTGACATTGAATTTTCAGTATGTGCTTAACAGAATGCTTGAGAAGCATCTGGAGTTTAGATTTGTTAAAGTCGTGGGATGGAGTGTTTTATGTATTGGTGACATTCTTGTTCTTGGACTCACCACGATCTACTGTTTTTCAACAAAACTTATACTGTTAGGAGGTATTCACTTTGTATCATTGAGCTGAAATGCCAATCTTTCTCCTTCTCTCTCCCCCCCCCCCTCCTTTCTCTCAGTTGGTGACTCTGCAGGAGGCAAAAATCCTTCTGAAGGAGGATGACGAGTTAATTAGGGAGGTGTTTGAGTATTGGAGCAAGAGGAGGAAATCATGTCAGAGCGGCTCTCTCATCCCAGCTGTCAAACAGGAGAAGCGAGATGGCTCGAGCACCAATGACCCCTATGTGGCCTTCAGACGCAGGACTGAGAAAATGCAAACCAGGAAGGTCTGAAGTCTAAAGGCCTCCGTGTGGTTTCCTTAAATGTTCTTAAGCTACGTGTAAATGTAAAGCTTGGGCTTCAGAATGTTGTAATAGTCTTCTTGGTCCTCTCTCACACTTTATCCTGCCTATTCTCTACTCTCTTTTTCACCTCTCGTCACTTTGTGTGTCTCTGCAGAATCGTAAGAACGAGGAGGTTTCATACGAGAAGATGTTGAAGTTGAGAAGAGATCTGAGCAGAGCCGTAACCATACTGGAAATGATCAAGAGACGTGAAAAGAGCAAGAGAGAATTGCTGCACCTTACACTGGAGATAGTGGAGAAGAGGTGAGGCAGCTCGCATGCATTTGGTGCCTTTTTCCACAGTACAAAGTGGCAGAACGTTCTCACAGCATTTTTTTTTTCACTGGCTACCAGTCCAGTACCAAAGGTTCCAGTTTGAGATTGGCACTAACAGGACCTAGTGGTACTTGGGTGTGACGAACATCACTGTTAGTTGCTAAATGGTTGCGTGTACTGCTTCACACAATGTGCAACACCATACACATAAAAAAATCATTTGTGATATTTGTGCTGTCAAGAGAAATATTTGCTGTATTTTATTTTTAGCCTGCACAAATGTTTACTTTCTGACCAACTGCTTAAAATCTCACCATGCTTTCTCCGAGATATGTGCGGCTAGCCACCGCATCTTTTCGAACTGCTGCTCAATAAACCTCACGGGGCAGCTGAACACACTTGGAGGAAAACGCTAACTGCCCTCTTCCACATACATTAACTCGCAGATGCCCACGATTGTCTAGTGTCACTCTGACGGGGGAGAGTAATGCCATCCTTCCCACCAACAAAGCAGGGCCAATTGTGCTCTCCTGGACTCCCTGCCACATATGGCTGTAGCATTGTCGGAATTCAAACTCCCGTTCTCCTGATGAGGCGAACGCTTTTCTGTTGCGTCACTCTGATGCCCCACACCATATGATCAACTTGATTATGTACGGTGCACTTTCAGTGTTTTTTGTTGTTTATCTCTACAATGTTTTGTTTTTTTCAACAATGGTAATCCAAGCGCTTCTGCCACGGAACGAGACTGTGCATGAGGAGGAATTGGTTCTGATGAGTGAAGGAACATCTGTAGCTTGGCAGCACTGTGGTTTCAAGCATGATGACTAATTTCAGTCCCATATTTGATCTAAAATGTGTCGAGCAATGGTGGCATATGTGATTTAAAGGAAGAAATAGCTTGTACTTGTTAGAGTAGTTTTAATGAGGAATACTTTTAAAGACACAAATTTACTTTTACATTTGGCTCTGCTCCCCCCCCCCCCTTTTTTTTTTTTTTCCTTTTCTTTCTGTGGCTGAATCCCCATGGTGTTCTATTGGAAATTGTACTGCACTTGGAGTGTACAATGCCATTGTGTTGTACCCTATGTAGTAAGCAGGAGTAGTGAATAGAAAGCTATTTTGTATTCGGCCTACCTACACAGTCTTTTTGAATATATTGGGAAAGAGGTTAGACACCTCACAAACTTGCATTGCAAGCTGGAGAGAGGCAAAACCGCCATCTATACTGCATATACACACACACACTGTTTTTTTCTTAGACACGTGTGCACACACTCTTGACTCTCTTGTGTTGCAGGAATGGCATGGCTGATTTTGGGGGAGAGGTAATGGCGGAGGTTTTGGCTCAGAGGGCACTAGAGAAGCCGGTTATTCCCCTGATCCCCATTACCACCAGCAACCAGTACAGGCATGCAGAACACGACCGTGACTACAAGAGCAAGGTATGCATAGAGTACCACTCAAAGAGCCAGAAATGCACAGACATAATATACTGCCTGATATATTCAGGGGTAAACATCCTGTTTCGGGGATGACACCACATTTAATAAAATGTATACTGTAACTATATTGTAACTAGCAATGTGTGTTCAGGTGGACAAGCCAGAAGTGGTGCGTCAGAAGAGGAAGTATGAAAAGAAGCCGAAGCCTTTGCTGCTGCCTGGCTCTCACCAATCCAGCCCTGCAGTCATCAACACTAAAGACCTTAACCAGTATGATTTCCCCAGCTCGGATGAAGAGCCCTACTCTCAGGTACACATTAAAATTGTCACCAAGTGGTATTTCTGTCATCTTGGTCTTATAGGGGTCTTTTTTCAGACATATATTTGCAAATAAAATTTGTGGGGGTGAGAGATGTTCATACTCCAGCCGTTTTCACGTTTCCCCGATGCACTTTTAATCACATTATCTTCAATGGGACGCGCAACACAAATTGGAGAGGTCTGTGCAGGGTTAGCTAAAGTTAAAATGTTTTCGATTTTTGTGTGAAGCTCTACAAATCGCTGCTTGGCAGTTTGTTCCTTCATACAAACTTCTGTACTTTAGGCATGTAGAAAGAGGTATATTATGCTATAGAATATAATCATCTAGTATGACTTTTCCATCTCAGACACGCACTGCTGTTTTTGTTTGCTGACTATGCTGTCATCTCTCAGCTATTTTCCGGCTCCTCAGAGGCAGAGGAGGAGAATGATCCTGACGGTGTGTTTGCGTTTAGAAGAAGGTCCGGCTGCCATTATCACTCTGTGAGTCTTTCTGGTGTGCACTCACTTAACACAGATATTCTGGGACTGTATTTAAAGATCTACCACCACTCATCCCCCACCCCCTGTTTCTCCTCCCTCTCTCTCTCTCTGTCTGTCTGTCTGTCTGTCTGTCTCTCTCAGCTGCGTGGGGGGCAGGGTTTATGGCCACGGTCAGATCCTGCTGAGGGTGGTTTGGGAGACGCTCGCTACCGCTACACGCTCACCACACTCACCATACCCCACCGATGTGTGGGGTTGGCACGACGAAGGGTTGGGAGAGGGGGCAGGTGAGGGTCGCACTACCTTCTGGTTTTTCAATGCTTGTCCATATTTGGACTTGCAAATAATTGCTGTTTCTCACAAGAAACGTAGTGTTAGGATCTTAACTATTTGGGTTTGTTTTGCAGTGAAATGCATTGAGAAAATCACTGTTTGTGTGTTTCGATACCTTTTCAATACTAGATGTGGTAAATGGTTTGATTCTGTAATATTTGATACTTTCGATGTTGCATTTAAACAGACCAACACTAATCTGACCATGTAATGGCTAAACCTTGCACAGGCTAATTTAACTCGGATAGGTAAGACGTGTGAAGTGACTTGAGCAGCATGTGCACGGCTAAAGAGAAAAAAGTTATTTTATGCTCTTAACTTGTGGAAAAGAATGTCCTCAACCAGTGCTGCTGATGGGCAGCGAACAGACACAACAATGAGTTATAAATCCCTCCACTGCAAAACAGCCAACCAGAGCAACTTGACTAAGCATCTGGCCATAAAAGCATCCCAACCTCTACTTCGATTCGGCAAGTTAGACGGCTGGGGAGCTTTGCAAATTTGCCATCACAAATGAATCATCTAATTCTTACAGAGCCTCATTTTAAAGGAGCATAATAAAATATTGGCATTCAAAACAGACATGGGTGTTAAATACAACACCGTAACCTCAAATTAGGAAATGATGCTCTTTAACTGTGTGTGCACGTGGCACGAATATGTCCCTCCATTCCTAGCGCCATTACTCGCCGCTTGAGGGACACTGTTTAGTTTCATTACGGTGCAGTTTGGGGTTGTACAGTATGGTGCTCTAACTGATGATTTAGTTACTTATGTTTTATTTAACTTGCTTTAGATTCATAAAAAGGAGGAAATCATAATCTAGACTTTTTTTCTGTTTTGATATCGAAAATTGCTACACACTACTACACTTGGTATTGGTCACAATTCTGATATCGTGACAACCCTGTGTGTATTCGTTCAGGGTTCTGTTGGACCGGGCCTACTCCGACTGGGACGCTGTGTATCATGGGCTGGACCTAGGTTCTCCTGCCCCCTCCTTTACCCACCAGCCTGTTAGTATGGATACCTCACACACTGTCAGTACCTCTGCCTCGGGTCTTTCCTCCTCCTACCCCTCCACATCTTCGCCAGACCTCTCGCAGATCCTCCGTAACATTAAGGCCTGCCGCTGGAGGCACTTCAGGCCCCGGACAGCCCTGACCAATGACAACCCTGATAACCCCCAGCTCTGGTCAGCACGGAGGCTGGGCCGTGGCCTCCTCATCCAGCCAATCAGCACGCTGCGAAATCGAACCAATAGCAGGCCCACTGCCCCCCCACCCACACCTGGTGTGTATGTGTGTGTGGTGGGGGGGGGGGGGGGTTAACTAGTTACTGTAGCACTAAAATTGTTGCCATCTACCTGTTTTTTTTATTTCCCTGGGTAGTAATCTTAAACGTAGGGTGTGGTTGCACAGTGGTAAAGGTTCTGGGCTGCTGATCGGGGGTTGCAAGTTTAAATAGCAGCACTGGCGAATTACCACTGTTGAGCCCCAATCAAGGCCTTTTAACACTCAACTACTAGGGCTGTCAAAATACAACTTTTGAAGGAATTTAATTACTTAAATGGTCTTTGAATGCGTTCAAATCCTAATTGGTCTATAATTTTATACTGCCATAGATGGCAAATGTTAGCCGTATCACCACACTATGCTTTCCCTGATGAATTAATTTAAGCCCCAACATGCAGTTGGGCTGAATTAAAAATTCCTGTTGACTATATATGCTTACGACATAGGTGTACTACTATATATTGTGAACCTATATAGTGCACTATGTGCCTAATAGGACAGTATTAGAGATGACTCCCTAGCTAGCTAGCATTCTATTGTGCATATATTATAAATCTATTAATAAATTTTTTGATTAAATATAATTAAATTGATTATAGTAAAGGCTGTAGCATGACCACTCTTCTGTGTTGCAGTGTTCACGGCTGAGCAGTACCAACAGCATCAGGACCATCTGGCGTTGGTGCAGAAAGAGCAACTAGAGCAGGCAGAGCAACGAGTCAACGCCAACACACAGGTGAGTGTGTGAGAACACACTTTTACATGTTTATTGTCATAGCTGTGTAAATAGTGAGCCAGGACTAATGCAGTTAAGAGCTGCATGTCCATAAGTTTAAGATAACCTAACTTAAAGGCTAGTATCTGTGGCTGCATGTATAATAAGCCATCACAGGTGTCTCTCTCAATGCTAACTTTAAGAATGGCCCTGTTCTTCGTACATGACTTGGAGTTAGCTGAATTGGGTTGTTGATTTAACATGATCCCATGTCTCCAAGGACTTTGTATATTGTAAGGTCTGCGGCTGATGGACCGTCACTTTGTGTTTTTATTTATTTGCACATTTAATTTACCAGCTACTTTCTGCCACCTTTCTCTTTGTGTTACAACTTTTGCTATGGTGTTTAAGGAAGAGCTCAATTCTTTTCACTGGCAAAAAAGCAACGATTAGAAAGTTATGAAGAATTTAAAGCCATGATGACTACCATTCACATTAGGCAGTTGTTAACCAACATGGGGTTCACAGTTATCTGCCAACTCGGACAGGCAATAATCAAGTTTGCACATGTATTCCAAGAACCAAATTGGCCGAATTTGAAAATATCACCATTCAGATCTGGCATGTCATCGAATTTAGTGACATATGAGAAATGGGGCCCAGATGTTTCTTTATTCAGGTAAGCCCATAAAGATTATAGGTTAAAGGCAATATTATTGGTGGGTCCTGCTTGCAGAGGGGGGAAAAAACAGTCATACATAAATCGCAATGCAAAATGTTAAATGGATTAGGAAACGTGAAACTTCAGCTGGTCATCTAAGAAATGCTTTGATTTAATTTTTGATGTGACATGCTTGAATGTAATCTACAATTTTTTAATAATCGTTTTGTTTTGTTTTTGTTTTAGACTTTATCGCCCAAGATCTTAGACTCTGTGAGGGCGCAGTTTGCTGCCTCTGCACTGGTGACCCCGGAACAGCTGATGGCACTGAAGAGCAAAGAGGAAGGAATTCTGGGAGTTGGAGTCAATGGAGTTGTAGCTGCCTCAGGTAAAAAAAAAAAAAAAAAGGTGGAATAACCCCATCCCAGAATATGGAACCTTTGTGCATTAACATGACTGGAATTCCGTTAGTTATCAGGTTCTTGTAAGCCAGTTCTGCATAGTACCAGCCTCTTGTGATTGGGAGACTTCAGAGCAGTCGTGTCAAACTCTGCAGTGGTGTGGCTCTCCAGGATTTGAGTCTAGCATTCTACCACATTTAACACAACTGATTTGGGCTCCAGACTAACTTTTTTCAGAACCGTCCCGAAACCGTCAGCCGTCCCGAAGTGAAAATTGGCCGTCCCAAATCATTTACAACTTGTACTTTTATATGACACTACTGTGACTTATCACGGCTTTGATCGTACTCAATCACTTATGTCTGCTCTGTAGAAATGCATACACAACATGACTTAAAATTGGTTGCTACTAGGGATATTTTTATAGATAAAACAAGGGTATTTAATACAGCCACATGTTGCACGCATCAGGTAAGTTAGATTGACTTATTTTTACTATTATTATTACTATTGCTACAGTAAAATCACTTCATTTTTAGCATGTACATGGTTTGACACTCAACTGATGTTTTTTTTAACTAAAGAGCACAGTATTCCATACACTTGACCGTTTCCTGCTAATAAAACAGTAAAATAGTAAATTACACTTACTGGTTATGTATTAAATATATACTGGTATTGTTTATTCCTTTTTCCATCCAAACCATTTATAAGGCCCATCCATGATGTAATGTAGGGAAGAATTGAGACACTACAGTTTTTACATAGAGAACACAACCTAGTATTATTATATTAGACGTCAATGAAATATATGAATGTAATTTCGCTTAACATTGTTCCAGTTACACATAGAGATGCACTGTACGGAATACTAACGCCACACACCGAGACAAAAGGTGTTTTTTTTTTTTTGTTTTTTTTTTAAAGAACTATTGGTCCAAATTCTACTAATCAAAATGCATTTTGTTTGCTAGGTAGATTTTACATGAACCCAAACAATCATTACAGCTTGTATGAAATCGGGTATTTCCCTAATATCCACTGAAGGACGAAAAATGCCGAAATAGTGTACAGAATACCCTTCTCCTTTGTTACCTTTTGTATTTATTTTTTTAAATGACCATTTTATGGTGTCTTTAATCCACAACTTTAGTGTTTGCTCTAATGTATGAAGTAGCTCATCGCTCATTGTCTCGGCTTTGAACGCGCTGTTGCTGCTGTAATACCCACGCACACACATTTTACACGCGGCAAGTTGAGCCATGTTTGACGAAAGGAGGGTTAGTTTAACCAGATGATAGGAATTTGATCTGACTTAACGTAGTGGATACCAATCTACTAAAATATGCCTTGACCGGCTCTGATGCTGATTAATATGCGACATGTCAGCCACTTGTACTGTTATATGACATGAATCACCATTACTAGCCTACTCATAGAAGCCATAACCAGTAGAAGAGCTGAGGGCACTCTTCATCACCAGCTAAATTAACAGACTGTTGCCTAACAAATCTAGCTACTGTCACTTGGCACATACTGACGTGATTAACCAGAGTAGTTTATTTTAAAATGTACACGGCTTAAAGTTAATAGTGTACTTTTGTTCACATTTCTTACTTCATCATTTTTATTTTCGACTGCTTGGAAAATTTACGTCCACCTCAGGTCTGTTTTAAAAACCGCAGCACTGCCGATAGCAACCGAGTGGCGCATTATTTTCACTTAGTATACCGTTGCCATGGGAATCGGAGGAGACTGTGACTTTTGAATCTCCACAATTGACTGATACAGCAATCCACCAACCACAGCTTAAAGTAACCACTTTTCTGCGACAAGCTAAAACAAAGTTCCACCTTTCTTACTGCAATCGAACAGTAATTTACCCGTTACTTTATATATTTTACAGAGATCAAGTGTAACGCACGCAACGTTATCGTCCCGAAAGCGTCCCAAAACAGATTTTACATCGTCCCCGTACACTATTTTTATCGTCCACGGGACTGCGTTAGTTTGGAGCCTTGGTCAGAACATTAAAATGTTCGGCAGAATATTTGTCACTATTTAAATGTCTGTACTTAAAGCAACAGGTGAACAGGTTTACAGCGAATTGTTGTAGCTGCAGTTTAGTAGCAGGTGTTGCACTGTCTGCTGGAAAGCCTTACCAGCAAACATGTCAAAGAAGCATTGTGACTTCTTTTTTTTTCTCAGCTTTTGACAAGTAACATGGATTTCATGTTTCTCTCTGCAGGAGTCTATAAGGGCTTGCACCACACAAGTACAACCTCCACCAGCCCCACGGCCACCGCTAACCATCGGTGTGATACCCCTAACAATGGAACTTCCTCAGTCAATCACCATGTTGGCTCAGCTAGCCCCGCCCCCGCACAGGTGCTGTTAGCGGGGGCTGTAAGAGTGGGTGTGCCATCACCAGGTGCAGCATTGAGTGTGCGGCATCTGCAGCGGCAGCTCACAGTCCCGACTTCTGCCCTTAAACTCGCTGCCAATGCCAACCGACAGATCCCCAAAGTCACACCCGGCTCCGCCACCCTTGACTTGGGCACCAGGTCAGAGTTTTTGTTTGAAACTTTCATTAACATTACACACACCAATTCTGTGCATTTTATTATTTTCGCAAGTACAATAACTTGATCAGCTCAAACAAGAATTTAGATTTAAGACAAGTTCTAGGCCAGAATTGGGAAAAATTGTCTTTCCTGACTTAACACATTAATTGATGTTTAACTGATGGGTCAAGTTATGCCTTGTGAGACTATACGTGGCTTTTAAAATCCCAGCAGGGTTGTAAACAGGGTATCTGCTGCACCTGAAGTACTTTCATTAAATGTAATTTCAGACAAACGTATTAAATCTAATTTATATTGTCTTAGATTTGAGCCTTTTTAAGCTATTTTTAGTCTGGTGTCTTATTTGATATTACAATCGCATAAGAAAACTTATTCAAAACAAATTCACTTGCTATATATGCTAAGGTTAACGACGTGCTGCTGAGATGATGATGAATTAAGAAATAAAATACAAATTGTTATACACTGTGTCATGCTATTATGCAAAAGGGTTTTTTGGAGTTCTTTCATGATGCATTCCCTTTTAGGAACTCTTATTTTGCAAGGACTTTGGCAACAGTTATCTGAACCAGCATTGAGAATTTCATTGATTATTTCACATGAGTATAAAAGCTGCTGCCATATTTGCATTTTTCCCACAATTGTTGTGCTATGGTATTAAACAAGTTGTATAAAGTTCTTGACAGCTTTGTGTGGGACAAAAAGATTTAACTGCAGAAGAGAAGACGGCAAGATGAGCTCATCGTACCATAAAGAAGTATGTGGCAGATTCAAATGCACTTAGGAAAAGGTCAGATAAGGGGTAAATGAACACAATGTAAACTCTCCCTCATTAAGCAAGTGCTAACGAAGAAGCCTTTAGCCAACAGCAAAGAGATATTTGCCTAAGATCATCAAGGTGCACGCTACAGCGCCACCTTGGAAAATGTGTAAAGCCAAATATTTTCGAAGGTGAAGCATGTTGAATGAGCCCAGACATGCATGAAGGTAGATTTCCAAACTGTATTGTTCACTGACGAGTGCCGAGCAACTCTTGATGGACCTGGCGGATGGAGCAAGGGTTGGGTCAGAAATGAGACACCTCGTCCTCTCCGATTGGGACGCCAGCAAGGAGGTGTTTTGGGCTGTAATAATTGGTGGTGAGCTGCTTGGTCCCTGGCGAGTTCCTGAAGCTGTAAAGTTGACTGCAGATGCTTACTTTGCGCCATGGTACAAAAGTAAGCCTCTGACGTTAACACGAAAGATGATATTCATGCCTGATGACGCTCAATCATATGCTGCCAAGAAGACGGAAGAGTATTTGATGAAAGTGGGCTTCAAAAATGGCCCTGATGGAGTGGCCTGCATCTTCGCCCAATTTGAATCCCATTGACAACCTATGGAACATCAAGCAACAAATTTATGCCTCTGGACATCACTTTTTTTTTAAGGGATTCAATTCAATTTTATTTGTATAGTGCTTTTAAAAATGGATATAGTCACAAAGCAGCTTTACAGAAATCCGGATGTAGATCTAGATCACTAATGAGCAAGCCAGAGGCGACAGTGGCAAGGAAAAACTCCCTGAGATGACATGAGGAAGAAACCTTGAGAGGTAC
>JAOUQW010000021.1:7926903-7941757 GCA_028565825.1 Olivaichthys viedmensis
TATTCTATTCCATTATATTATATTATATTCTGTTCTGTTCCATTCTGTTCTATTCTATTCTGTTCATTCTATTCTATTCCATTCTGTTCTATTCCATTCTGTTCATTCTGTTCTATTCTATTCTATTCCATTCCATTCTATTCTATTCCATTCTATTCTGTTCCATTCTATTCCATTCTATTATGTTCTATTCTATTCCATTCTATTCTATTCCGTTCTGTTCTATTCTAATATGTTCTATTATTTTCTATTCTATTCTATTGTATTCTATTTTATTCCTTTCCTTTCTGTTTTATTCTGTTCTATTATATTCCATTCTGGTCTATTCTATTATGTTCTATTATATTGTATTCTATTCTGTTCCTTTCTTTTCTGTTTTATTCTCTTCTATTATGTTATTTTGTTCCATTCCACTATATTTGTTTATATTCTATTCTGTTCTAATCTATTCTACTCCACTCTATTCCTTTCTATTCTGTTTCACTCTGTTCTGTTCTATTATTTTCTATTATGCTGTATTATTTTCTATTCTGTTCTATTCTATTCTTTTTTTATGTTCTATTCTATTCCACTCTGATATGCTCTTTTATGTTCTATTCTTTTCTATCCTATTCTATTCTCTATTATTTTCTCTTCTATTATGTTCTATTCTATTCTATTTTATTCTATTTCTGACTCCCATGATGCCATGCGTGGGATGTGTGCAGGACTTCCAGTAAAGTGTAAAATAAACATTATGCTAAACAGTAGTGCAACATCTAAAATGACAGAAATTTGTAAACGTACAAAAGCGAAGTTAAAACGAGTTGACTGAGTCTTACCCCAGCCGTGTACCAGTGAAGGTGCGAGGGCGAAAATATGAAAAAGTGGCTAAGATTTATTATATTTTAGTTAAACCCTGACTTGTCTTTGCTCGTTTTATTAATCAGATTATAATTTTATGATAAAATCGTAGTCTGTATCGTCTGAACTACAGAAGTTCTGTTTGCTCTCCGATGGGATGAACAAGACGAGTCTGTCTCCTCCCCCACCTGGGCGTGGCTTGATGAAGGTGCACACCTCCTTATTTGAATGTATTTTTCCTCTGCAACGTGCAGCCTGCAGTTTGAAAATGAAAATGGAAATCGGAAAAAGCTAAACGGAATATCAAAATATCAAATAGCAGACACAGGATTGAAAAAAAAGAAACGTTAAAATCGGAAAAATAGCAAATTGTGAATTATAATTTAAATTGAAATGGAAATGTAAGAACAGAGAAAATGGCCAATTAAAATAGATAATAGGAGAATTTAAATAGAAGAATTAAAAAAAGAAAAGATAATAACTGACATTGAAATTGATAATTTTATTTATTTTTCTTTTTGGCACAGAAAAACAGAAATAAAGTTTACCAACCAGAAGTTCTGCACAAATCTTGAAATACAGAGATCATATGAAATATATTGTGGATTCACACACACACACACACACACATATATATGTATTATATATAGATTCCTAGATAAATTCAGCTGCTGCAGCTCCTGTATTGATGGTAAGTAGTCTCATCATAATTTCTTTCATGGCTGTCTTGGTAAGCAACAGGTTAGCCATTACCTTTGTTACTTTTTGATCAAATAAAGTCTCGGCTTTCATACTGAGAATGATAACGCTCCCCAAAGCTAGTTTTTCGTCAGAAGCTGGCTAGCCAGGAGCACGTCTGTCTTGTACGCGCTCATTCTCTTTCCCAGTCCCTACTCCTGCAAAAACATCTTGAAGTAGCCTCTTTCACACATGCACTTTTACACAAGAATTAAACGGTATTTAGACAAGAGGGGGTGAAGGGTGAACGAAAACCAGTGTTGAAATCCCCAGTAGTAGAAACTCTAGTGGATGTGACGCAAATTCATTCCAGTAAATTACAATTTAATTCCCGCGTTCTCAGTATAAAAAAAGTTGAGACATTATTTGATCAGAAACTAACAAGGAAAATGGCTAGCCTGCTGCGTACCAAGACACCTATGAAAGAAATTATGATTAGACTACTTACTGGTAATTGAATGTACAGGAGCTGCTGCAGCAGGTGTCCTTACACCACTTTCAGCTGAAATACAATGACCTACAAAAGTCATTCAACATGACTGTGATGGTTAATAGCAAAATTACTTTCAGAATTAATGTGTACATGAGGCTAACCTTTTCCTCTTTCTTAAGTCTGTTGGCTTCCTTCAATGAATTTGAAAGGCTCCTCCGTGTGTTGTACTGTCCTATCACTGAACTTTAAATACAGCATTTATGTATTTGTTGATTTATTTATTTATTTATTTATGTATATTCATATTAAAGGATATTTTGAAAGACTTAATGATGCCTTTAATGATGGATATATTTTTTTAATTTGGCACTCTCTGTCCTCCATGTTATTTCGTCAAAAATACTTGGGAAGCAACCGACTCTAGGTCAATGTGCATTAGATCACGTCATTAGAAACAGTACCATGTATTTGTCCATCTACTCCAAAGAATACATTTACACCCCATTGCTCAAAAGAGCATTTTTGTTAGTGGTTAAAGTGAGCAAGTTAAAAGCACATAAGCAGACAGAAGAGGGGAAAGCCCCTTGCAAGACCTAGCCAACACCAACAGACAAACAGAAAGTACAGACTCTGGCTTAGAGCACCCCGCCTTTGCGTCCATAACTTGGATTGTGGAACTTATTAATGGGACTCCTGTAAATGGGATTCTCTTGCTGAAGGAGATAAGAGATTTAAGTGAGAGACATGATGGAAAAGAGATTTAAGTGAGAGACATGATGGAAAGAGACATTGAAAAGAAAGAACAAAAGAAAAAAAGGGAAGAAAAATCAGAGCAAATGAGAAGCTGCAAAATCACAGTGAAAATGTGCATGACTGTTCTTAAATGTACACACACAATGACTGCTTTTCTGAGATTTGCTATGGATTTCATGACAACAGTGCTTGCTCAAACCAAGTTGGGTCTCCATGTGAAGAAGCACTGAACTAAGGTGAACAAACTCAATTTCCTTAACGTTAACCATTTTAACAACAGTAAACTCATATTCCAGGCTATTGGTTACTACTTTATTCTTCCCTTGGGAATTAGCACCACTTTTACTTCAGTGTGAAGTTATTACAGTGGTGATGTCACACCACCCAGGGCTTGACATTAAGCTTTTTCGGGGACTTGTCCTGTGGACAAATAAATCCACATTTTACTTGTCCGAAGGCCAAAATCACTTGTCCACGGAAAAAGGTAAATAACATTTGCAAATGTTACAATATTCACTGAACAATTTATAATGTATGTGTGATGTTAATGCTACAGCATACAAAGACATTTTAGACAATTATATACTTCCTACTTGGTGGCAACAGTTTGGGGAAGGCCCTTTCCTGTTCCAGCATGACTACCCCTGTGCACAAAGCAAGCTCCATAAAAACATGGTTTGATGAGTTTGGTGTGGAGGAACTCCAGTGGCCTGCACAGAGCCCCGACCTCAACCCCATTGAACACCTTTGGGATGAATTGGAACGTCGATTGTGAGGAGGCCTTCTCGTCCAAAATCAGTGCCTGACCTCACAAATGCTCTTTTGACTGAATGGGCACAAATTCCCACAGACACTCCAAAATCTTGTGGAAAGCCTTCCCAGAAGAGTGGAGGCAAGGGATTTGGAATGGGATGTCCAACAAGCTCATATATGTGTGATGGTCAGGTGTCCACATACTTTTGACCATATAGTGCATCTTTAGAAAGCCTTTGGATCACTTTCTGCCGCGAGCTGTTATATAAAAGATTTTTAACGAACTACACGAACTACAAAAAGTAGTGGGAATATGTCTGGGGGAGCAGGCAGGTCGTGAAAAAAAAAGAAAAAAAAGAAAAAAAAGTCCCACGCACACCTCTAGTTAAATTTTTGTGGCTTAAAAAAGATGAAGCTTCCGAATACTAAAAAGAGAAATGAATACCAACGTAATGAATGAATACTCGAGTATGCAAATTACTCGGGCCAGCCCTAAATAATACCAGTTTATATGTAATACATGACCGGCAACTGTGATTTACTATTTTACCGTTTTATTAGCGGGGAAAGGTCAAGTGTACAGAATACTGAGGTGTACAGAATATTGCAACTCTTACACAAACCATCCCTTGTTCTTCATCGTAGCTCACCCAGTCAAGTTCATCCTTCCAAGTAGGAATACATTTTCGTTCCATTTAGACTCGTACATGTCAGCGTTAGTCCTTGGATTGACTCGTTTCGGAGCTTTACCTGGCACTTGGCCAGGTTGTGGAGGTTTCAAAAACATTCTGACCAATTAGCTATTTAGCTTAGCTGCTGCCGCTGAAGCGAAGCCCTCAGATGTTAACTAACTTGCTGTTTGTAACCACTGTGCGCGCACCTCGGTAGGCTACTCTGCTAAGAAAGCTGCCAGTTTAAGCTGTATACTGAAATTATTATTATTAAAGTATTCACTCCTCTCAGATCACATTTGCTTTTATTTTGTAACTAATTTGTTAGCCAGTTTCTTGTTATTTTTACCTTGCGTATTTACTTGTCCGATTGGACAAGTAAATTCATCATCCACTTGTCCACCACAAACTTTCACTTGTCCCAGACAAGCGGTCAAGCATTAATGTCGAGCCCTGACACCACCAAACTGAAATAAGCTTAATACAGTTTCAAAACAGCGCGTGATGTTGCATTCTCAGTTACAAAATATTCCAGGTGCCAGATATTAAAATTTGTCTGACTACAGTGAAAGGAACACTTGCCATGTGCAGGAAAATGTTTCTACAAGGAAAAGTTTTTTATTAAAAAAATATATACATACCGCGTCCCACTTGGCGTTCATTTTCTCTTTCTCAAACTTTGCGAACTCTCTGCGGTCATGAATAATCATGAGCAGCTTCCAGATGAAAAGCAGGGCCAAACCAATCAGAACAATGCCTGCAACCAAACCCGCTACGATGGGAATAATATCAGGACCAGTAGGGCATTCTGGGAACACATGCAGCAAGAAGTCAGTGCCATGGATTAATCATTAGGAGTATTGTTCATGATACAACACTAGTTCTCTAAACTTAAACTCGCAGAATGTGGCATTCGCAGACAGGGGCATTCTGACAAAATCAACCACACTAATATGGAAAGAGAATATGAGAGTGCGGGGGTTGATTGGGCAGCGGTTTGCAGTACTTGTGTTTGCAACCTCGTCAAAATGGAACAGCAGCAGGTCTTTGGCTAACATTTTGGCTACAAGTTGTCTTAATCTTTCAACTCGCACATACTCATCACTGTGATAAAAAAAAAAGTTTATTCCAAATCTGGTTAGCGTCTTCATTGGACATTTTGTGTTTAAATGCGAGGTGATGGCGCATTGTAATAGCAGTAGAGTTGTATGACAGCTTTGCACTGCATATCTGCACTGTATATAAGCATTTACTAAATTAAGCAAAATGCAGTAATGCCACTGTGCATTTTAATTGCCATTTGTGCAGTCTCTATAGACCGCAAATACCTGTCACCCATGCCACTGTAAACAATCAAACCGCCATTCACACCCAAAATACCACTGTAACTGATCACAAAATATTAATAAAGACTACTGCTCGAGTTCTAGAAGAAGAATATGGGCTCAATAGCTATAAAATGTATTTGATGAAGTTGAAAGATAAAAACAACATTTATTCACAAATTTACTGTGTTGTATAATCGATAATCGATCGTTGTTGTTATTTGTGAGTACTCATGCCCATTCCTACATCTAACACAAAAATTCCATCTTGCTCCACTCACCCAGCTTCTCCACCACATAGACTTCGACACTGTCATTCTTGGTGGCATAAGTGAAGAAGAACCAGCAGTCATTGGCGTCACGCTCTTTGCAGTGACTGAGGTAGGGCTGGCTGCTCGGCTGAGGAAGATCCTCCTTTTCCTTCACCATGATTAGTTTGAAATAGTTGCATTTCTCTTCACACTTGTCTTTCATCTCTCCAGTTTTAAAGGCACGGCACTGAACGCAGGGTCTGTACAGAGCGCAGGATGACATTAAGCAGACTTTGCATTAGTGATCTCGTAATTAATCTAGCAAATAACCCAACATGAATGAGAGGAAGAATGACATCTTAATACAAAATTGTGAGATTTTGAATAACTTGGTTACATGTAACCACACACAATACATGTAACTTGCACAATTTGTATAACTCTGTTAGCACAACACTATTATCTTGAGTTTTGACAGTTTGGCTCTGGAAAGGCACTATACAAATTAAACGTATTATATTATTATTCTAGACTCACTTGTGCTCTGTGCAGACTCCTGGACAAGTGGGGCAGATCTCACAGGTGAGACCCTGGAACTTTGGGTCAGTGCATTTACACACTCCGCAGTCACAGGTGCCACGGCCGTTACAGATCTGCCCATTACTGGCCACACAGGGCTGCTTGTCCAGAGGACAGTCACATGCACTGCCCGTGTAGTTTGCATCACACACACACGTCCGGCACACACACTGACCATGACCTGTTAGAAAAATTTTACATTAACTGCGAACACTGGTAAACCCCAACTGGAAAAACATTTTAATGCATTGAAACGATACTTGAAATAAACAATGAACTAATGATAATTGTTCAATTCTGAAGTATGTAAAAGCAGTCCTCATATACAGTGGCTTGCAAAAGTATTCAACCCCCCTTTAAATCAAACTTTTCCGGATTACGAACGATACTTGCACACATTTGCCCAGTTGGCATTTTTATTATGAAGTTGTATACTCGGACAGTAAAATTTAATACCCAAATTTAATTATTTCTATGCAAATATTTTAAAGAAAATGAAGAACTAAAATATGAATCTTGCAAAAGTATTCATACCCTTGTGCTTTGGAAGCTCCAATCTTACACAGATGGAAAAAAAAGGACAATTTCCTCTTAATTAGTTTCTACCTGTAAACAATTAAAGTAACTGCCACAATTTCTACATAAAATAATCAATTTATGTAAAAATCATGTGTCAGGCTGTGAACGTGAAGTAAAGGTGCAAGAATGAGGACTAAAGAACATCCTATAGAAGACAGAGACAAAGTCACACAAATGCATACGTTAGGAAAAGGGTACAAAATAATACCCAAGCGCCTGGATCTCCCTGTGAGCACTGTGGGGTCAATAATCACAAAGTGGAAGCTGCATCACACAACTCACACACTGTCTAGACAAGGCTGCTCCTCAAAACTCAGAATCCAAGCAAAACAGAGTTGTGAGGGAAGCCACAGACAGGACAACAATCACTCTAAAGGAGCTCCAGAGTTCAGTGGCTGAACATGGAAATTTACACCACTGGTCCACAATACCGAGCACAAAACTGCCCTGTAAGGGAGGGTGGAAAGAAAGTAGCCATTACTTAAGAAAAACAATATGAATGCATGATAGTGGCTAGCTACGATGTGGGAAAATGTTTTTGGGATAGATGAGACCAAGTTAGAACTTTTCGGCAATAATTCAAAGCAAAATAGATGGAGATGCAAGTGCAAGAGATCCTGCTCCAGTTTGAATACTTTTGCAAGACCCATATTTCAGTTTTATATTTTCTTTAAAATATCTCTAGACAAATAATTAAATTTTACTGCCAGAGCATATGGGTTCACAGTAAAAAATACTAACTGGGCGAATGTGTGCAAGTATCATTTGTAATCCAGGAAAGTTTGATAAATTTCAAGGGGGTATTTAAAAAAAAAAAAAAAAAAATTATTTAAAACAACAACAACTTTATACTGCAAGCACATTCTTTTGCATCAGTGGAAAATGATTCCTAAACTGTACAGTCTGTTGGGGGAACTAACATGTAATCTCACCTCCACAGAGTTTATTGTTGGATCGGTCACAGTTAAAGTTGTCGCATTCGCAGTACTTCCCCTCGTACCGCTCCTCTGGGTTGTCCCTCTTCTTGCATTCACATGTTCCACAGATACAGTCTCCGTTGTTGCTGCAGATATCTGTGCCGTTGTCCATATGGCAATTCGCGTCTAGATCCTCTGCTCTGACGTCGTCTTTGCTACATTCACAAACCCTTCCAATACGTCCCTCGTTACATCTGAGAAATCACAGGAAAGTGTCATTAGTGTTACTATACAACATGCAAAGACTTTGCATGACAGAGCACTTTCTCACCTGCATGCTCCACACTCAAGGGTTCCATTACCAAAATGACAGTCTGGACTGTTTGCGATTCCGTCTTTGCGACATTCACACTCACAGATGAAGTTTAGGACAATCCCCACCTCTTCATTGAAGCCCAGCGGCTTAATTTTAATCGTCTCCGATTTACCATGAGATGGGCAGCCCTTAGTGGTGATAGCTATGTCAAAGGTCACCTGCATGATGACATGAACATTGCTGCACATCACATCACATTTCTACAACACATTCATGACATGACCAAACAAATCAAGCGATCTTATCAGAGAGGATAGGACTGGTGGGTATAGACGTGCTTTGGCTTCTCTTACTGACTTTTGTTCATTTTGACAAGACACTCATTTTTCCATAACACTTGTTCTTACCTCATCACCAATGGAGATGTTTGAGCACTTTCTTCCATTATCTCCTGTTTTGTTCACCCCGTTCTTGCAGTGGGACACGTATGAGATGGACACTCCCTCAGGCAGCTTGCTGTTCTCCAGGATCACCTCGGACGAGAGAGACTAAGGCAGAGATTTGGAAACAATTACTGAAAGGAAGCTCGTGAGATTCAAACAATGCACATCAAGAAGAAAATAAGGGGAGAAATCATTTCAAGAACCTTATTTTGACCAATTTGCTTGTAAAAAGCAATAATCACTCACCTATGAACTAGGAATTATCTTTTTTAGGGCATCTATCAAGGAGGACTTGGAAGACTGTTCTACTCACATTGTAGGCATCGATGATGAGCTTGATCACGTTGCTGGAGTTTGCAGACAGTGTTCCCACAGCAGACTTTGGAATGAGATTTTTAAGCTCCTAAAAATGAACAATCCTATCAAAATCTGTGGCTATTTTGATGTTTCTTCTTCATAGTTTTAATTTATTGCATAATGCATGTTAATAAAGATGATTACCTTATAAACAGGCTGGAAATCATTGGTCACAGCAAAGATGGTCTGAATGTTGTTATCACTCAGTTTCTGCACAAGGTGTGCAATTGAAGGGTAGTCCTACAATGGAGGAGGACTTAAGTATTACTGTGTATATAGATTTGTAGATTCCTAGGGTTAAGAATACAGTAAACTTACATAGTAATGGCTCATTGTGTACATGTTATCCGTCAGGTGGCATTTCCCATCATTGGGAAGCACAATTCCACCCAGTTTACCATCTCCGGCGAAGTGGAAGCCGGCGTCTGTGGAAAACACCAGCAGTCGAGTGACATTCCTCCAGCCAATCTGTTCCTAAAATACCCAAACAAAAAAGGTGGTTGAGTTTTACAAAAAAAATTAAAATAAATAAAAAATACCAATTTTAAAAAAAGATACATGGATGAATTTAATATTGTGCCTTGTACAATTAATTTGTATGCAAACAATTGTGCACAGTTAAAAGTATATTCTCCTATTTGGACATCTGTCAGGTGATCTGGATGCTTTAGATTTAAGAACACTCTAGTCTAACTGCACAGCACAGTCTATACAAATAGCAGTGTGCGACACATGACTGTTAAATGGAAAAAACTAATGCAAACATCGGCTAGAATTTCCTGACTGACTCCAATCACTACTTCCACCCTACACAAAGGGAGACACAGCCGTTGTAAATACACAATCAGTATATGTTGAATTATGCTCATCAAATGAAAAACAAAGCATTACAGATGCATGTTTATTTCAATTAGATATGAACCTCGAGGCTAGTCATTTTATCTCAACGGTGTAATGTATGAAATGTGAAATCAATAAACTCCCTAACAAGCTCACCCCACAGACAGCAACTTGCATGATGGCGTCAAAGCCTCCCTCGGGTGAGTCCAGGTTTCCAGAGATCTGCTGTCGGCTGACCAGGCTGTTAAATTTTTGGCCATTCTCAGTCAGACTCAGTACATTTTTATAGCTGAAGGGGCTTGTGCAGTTCTGATCTGCAGTGCAGGGATTCAGCAGCTTGGCTGGGGTTGTACTGATATAGGGCATCACGGTCTTCTCCACAAATGAACCAAAACCTGGCAAAAACCAACACAAAACATTTACAATTGTGTTGATTGAGATAATCAGAACAAACCTTGATAATGTGTACAACAGTACCAAGTAAATGGCAGAGCAAAGTAGCACTAATGGATCACGCGTTAGTTAAGACACCAGGTGCCAAGGTTTCTTTACTGCATTTGGATAGTTTGAAACAGTCTTACCAATTCTGAAGTCAGACGTGATGGACTGCATCTCGTGCATCAGGTCCGTACCCAAGTTTTTCACATTCTCCAAATCATCTTTCATGGAGTAGCTCAGGTCCATCAGGTAGTACAGGTCAATGGGATAATCCTCCGCCCTCTTGAACTTCAGGGGAAACTTCTGAGGCTCGCCTAAAACAAAAAGAAGGCTAGAGATTAAAAGTGAAAACCAAGGCAAGGTCACATTTAAACCAAGCCTCAGTAATTAATTAAAGCAGAGCCCTGCGATAGATCTAATTTTAGCATCTGTATACAGCAGTCTGTCTAATGTTTTCCAGCAAAGAATTGGAACAGTTTGCAGTTGTCCATGTTGACTTTCAAACATCAGGCGGTCATTGTTTAAATTAAAGGATTACTTTACTCACAAAGGTACGTGGTTATTAAATGACTGACACCTAGCGGAGACCGGTGAAAAGTATAATTTGTAAAACACCAGCCTGTACCTGCTTGCTTTACTTCATGTCATGAGTAGAAACATTAGCACTTTAGCATTCATTTATTTGATAAACACTAAATTGATCAGAATGTACCTGCTCTTAGGTTGAGTGTGAGCTTCTGAGGTTGAATCTGAGTAATCTGGTCCGGTTTCAGTTTCTCGGCCACATCTTTCTTACGGTTTGTGACGGGTTTGTCCTCATTGATGAGGGCGGTCCCTCGAGGATTTTCCACACTGGTCGGAGGACAGCCCTTCTTAATCAGAGCCTCAATTTCATCACAGCGTGTTGATTTGGATTCCCCTTGCTTCAGAAAGGCCTGCAGGAACAGGGTTTACGCAACAATTAGACATTGCACATCAAAACTAACAGACATCGTCCCTTTCAGCCACATCTATTAGCCCCAGCACTGCAGAATTTCTCCTCCCTGCTCAAACATGCACTTATGAAACAAATCTGAGCAAAGCTGAGAGAGCACAACACTTAGGTCTGTCAGAGCCACCGTGATACTATGAAATCATCGGTTATAAAACATTATTTGGGAATATTTCGGTGTGGCGTTATTTATTTATTCTGCTAAATATGACAAATTATTTAAAAGAAACTGTGTTTGTGTGCATGAAACAGAGATTACTTTTTTTTTCTTTAACATCAGCACTTTAGCATTCATTTATTTGATGAACACCAAATTGATCATAATGTACCTGCTCTTAGGTTGAGTGTGAGAATAGAATAGAAGATGTGTGCAGAATATTCTATTCTAATTTTGTTAACTGATGCCGTCTCTGTTCATTTGTAATAAATGTGTTCTAGGCTACTATATTTGTTGTGAATGTGTAATAAAACTGTATGATGATGATGATGATGGTGATGATTATTATTATTATTAATAATAAGTTTCATTTATATAGCTTCTTTTTATGCCCAAAATTGCTTAACAACTTAAAAAAAGAAAAGGAAAACACAAGGAGAAAAAATAGTAACTAAAAAAAGTAACAAAAAGAAACACAAAAAACAGACATGCACAGGTCCTAACTGCTTTAAAACATTACTAATTGTCCCAGTTCCCCAAAAAAATTAAATTTCCATCCTTAATGATTATCGCCAAGAAGGCACAACAGAGGGTGTCCTTCCTGAGGCAAACTCAATGTAACTCAAACAATAATGGTTCAGTTTTACAGAGGCATTATTGAGAGCATCCTCATATCCTCCATCACCGTGTGGTCCCCCACCTTCTCAGTCCAAGAAACTATTACAATGAGTAATCCGTACTGCTGAGAAGATCATCGAATGCCCGCTTAATGAACTGTTCACCGCCAGAGCAAGGACACCTGGCCAGAAAATTGCTAATGACCCTACCCATCCAACCACCTGTTTTGGAAGCTACTATCAGGCAGGCGCTACCAAACCATATGCACCAAGAGAGCTCGTCACCACAACACAGCTTCTTCCCGTGTGCCATCAACCAAGACCAATGATTCCCCCCACCCCAGTACTCCATGCTCTGTTACTCTGGACTCATCCTCACTCAAGCCGTGAAGTTTATCATTTATAATTTATTTATTAATACCATATTGATTTGACACATCAACATTACATCTATACATTACCAATGTCCTGCACTGAACGCAAACTTACTTACATGTTATTTGCACATTACCTCATAAGAATGTACAGAGTATGATTTCAGCTCATACTATGCACCTTATATGTACATCATTGTCTATAGCCATTGTCATTGTCTATTTAATTACGGACATAATTCTCAGAGTTCCCCCAGCTTACCGTCATCTTTGCAGTACGCTGCACATTTGGAGTAGTTATACTTTGCCATTTTCCTTTTTTTTCCCCTCCCTCTAGTCATTGACTTTTGCCTGTTGCCCAAGACTCATGTAGGTTTTCAGTTGTAAAAGTCAAGCCTCCAATCATTCTGGGGCCAAAATCAGGGATAAAATCTGGCTAAAAATCCTGTAGTGCATGCCCAGAATAATTAGGTATTGGTGTGAAAGTAAAGACAAAAGTAAGTAAAGATGCTAATGAGGTCCAGAAAATCTAATAATCAGACCTGGACTTCAGCCCAAAAATTGGGTTATTCAGCTGTGTGTATAATGTTAATATGATATCTTTCTTTTTTTAGATGTGTGTACGTGTATAAACATATCTGGATAGAGAAGAGCTGCCCCAGATGCAGTAAACACCATGAACACCATGGACTTAATAGCTCAATAGAACAGCCCATGTGTCTTTTAGAACCATAAGAAACCTCATTTAAATATTTATCAGTAAAACAGGAAATAAAAACTCCCTTGCAGAAGTCACAGCCTTCTTCGTGGGTTTAGTTAACCACAGGAAACATTTTTCCAACAAACAAGATCTCATGGTGGACAAACAAATACTAAGAGTTAGAAATATTTTTTCTGTCGAACACAGAAATTAAATTCACTGTGTGGAATTAGTTTTACTTACTTCGTAGGTGCACCAGCCACACTTTTCTCCAACCTGAATACATTCCCCACAGGACTGAGCTGAGGCCTTAGTGCAGTCATTACCATCTATAGAAAAACACACACACAAAATGCTTACCATCTTTATACACCAACCACTTAATGTATTTCAGCAAAACACCATGAATACATTTGCTAATTAAAATATCTGGGTAGCAATTTATCAAATGATTCCATCTTGTGGGGTTCTTGCTGAGATTAAAATGCCATTAATGGTGATTTCTCATTGAAAATCCTAACACGTGTGTGTGTAAGTAGGTCTTACCCAAGCTGCCCTGCATGTGTGTGATAGTTTAACTCACCTGACTTACTCTGTGTGAACGTATTTCACCCACCTTACCTACCTCAGCTATCTGTGTGCGTGTGTGTGTGTGTAGTAATAGTGTAGCTTGCTCAGGTCACATGACCTACTGTGTGTGGCATTATCTTACCTATTTGAGCTGAGCAGAGGGAGAAGAGCCCCAGCAGAACTGCTATCAAAAACACCTTTAACTCCATCTGAAGACAGATGCAAAAAACACTTATTAGACATTTTACCACCAGGACTATACAGATACAAAGAAAGCATGATGACACAGAGTGCAAACCTACACATACACTTAGATGCCAGTCTATTAGACCCTTTTATCAGTGCACTTTGTATGTATACAATTACGGACTGGAACCCATCTGTCACTATGTAGTTTGTCATCCCCCACCGTTGGAAAGGGACCACCATTGGAGCACTGCTGACCAGCTGTTATTTGGGTGGTGGATTCATTCTCAGCACAGCAGTGACACTGACATGGTCATGGTATGGTCATGTGCGATTATGGTACGAGTATATCAGGTGGAGCAGTGTGGCTGGA
The DNA here is from genome assembly GCA_028565825.1 of Olivaichthys viedmensis. Taxonomy (NCBI): domain Eukaryota; kingdom Metazoa; phylum Chordata; class Actinopteri; order Siluriformes; family Diplomystidae; genus Olivaichthys; species Olivaichthys viedmensis. The sequence continues at coordinate 7,941,108 of JAOUQW010000021.1, forward strand.
ATTTTAAAAACACCTCAATGTCACTGCTAGATTGAGAAACAGTCCACCAACCAAAATCATCCAGCTAACAGCAGTGTTGCGCTTAGAAACTGACACTGATAAAGGTCAACAACACACACCGTGCCTGGACAAAGATGAGCTGCAGACTTTAACTGTACACCTATAAGGCGTCACTGCTGCACTGGAAATGGTCAACCACCCAAATAATACCTGGGCAGCAGTGGTCCTATGGTGGTCCATTTCCATCAGTGGACAGGGTACAGGGGAGCTACCAAATTATGCATAGGAACAGATGGGCTACAGTAAGTAATTGTATTATAGACTGCATTGTATTTTCAAGTGTGAAATGGTGTACTACACTTCTGTTGTGACAATGAAATATGGAAAATGTTTCATGTGAGACACCACTTGAAACAAAATCACCCTGGCATCATCACCCAACGTGCATCATCCCCTCTTAGTCAGGCAACGGCTTAACAAGCACAGACGCATCAAACAGCGTTTCCCAAAAACACCAAATACAGTACAACCAGCGTGAGGTGGAGAACATGAACTCAATAATTTTAGAGTAACATTGCAGAGGTGTGCAAATTAGCGAAGGCGATGTCCGATGCCGTAGTATGCTCTGGCCCCATCCCAATGCGCCGTGG
>JAOUQW010000021.1:7941857-7957473 GCA_028565825.1 Olivaichthys viedmensis
GAGTAAGTGCACTCAGGTGTGTGTGTTCCCACGCTGATGTGATTGGGGACAGGTGTGTGTGATCAGAAGCTGGGCGATCTTGAATGCGGAAATGAGTCAGCCGACTCGCCGCGTGATGCAGGGGTTTGCAGGGCATTCTAGGACATGTGGTCCAGGGAGGCCGGTGGGTGTGTGACAATTGGTTTGCAGTGATGTCCTCTTACTCTAATGCATTAAATGGGCCTTAACATTTTTATTGCCAAGAGTACCTTACGTTGACTAGTTTTTAATTATTTCTAAAATCTTAATAATCTAATTTAGTTGATCAAGTCTTCAGGAGCATCAGATGTAGTGGTCGACCAATATATTGGGTCGAGATTTAGGTTTATTTGAACATCATAATTACGATTCTAGATAGTTGTCAATGCTGTTATAAAAAATTAAACGGCTTGTCAGGCATACTCAAACTAAAACGCGCTTGACAATTCTGTTCATGCAAAACATTTAACAAACAATGGCAAATCTATAGACCTATACTGTATAGGCTTAGTTAGACCCTATTGATATTTACAAATGTAGAATAATGTTTTCAGATTGAAAATCTGAGCTATAGCAATGGTTAATTTAATAAATCAATTTACGTTTATTTTCAAAGTTTAATAAAGGTTTATTCATTGCCATCAATAATAAATTAAAATAAAATCATGTAATTTTAATGTTATTCTCAATTTATGAATGGTATTTAACAACAATCTAATATTGGCATTTTATAGGCAATCAGCCATATTGCTCTCAAAATATCACTCATCTGCCCTTAAAAAACTCATATTGTTTGACCACTAAGGTGTATAATATTCCTTTTAGTTATCTATATAACCTTTGCAGGATGACACAGTGTCAGTTTGGATCCTGGCCACACAGTAAATCCTGAATACAGGGGCTCTGTGAATTCGGTCTGCACTTTGTAGAGCAGAATCATTTTGTCAGCAATGCTGTAGAAGGACAGTGTCCCAGCATTGTAGTCGACGTACATGCCGATCCTGGTTGAGTTGTTGGTTTTGGGGATGTATGTCTCCTTGCCGTGGTGCCTAAAGGCATATCTGAAGGGCGAGCAGTAGAGCCTCCACGACTGATCGCTGCAGCCGAACCAGCACTCGTTGCGGCCGCCCTTTCGGCGGATGCTTTTATATGAGACGGCAATGTTAACACCATTTCCGCCACTCCACTCCACCTCCCAGTAGAAGCGTCCACACACAGACTGCTCACACAGCACTTGGGGCCAGTCGAACCTCTCGGGATGATCTGGGTAAGGCTGGTCACGGTCATGGTTGATCACTGCTCGGTTGCCCTCAAACAGGATGAGGCGCCTGTACGCAGTGTTGGGATCCATGGTAAACTCGCAGTAATCTGGTGATGAAGCATATAATCTTTGTTTAATGGATTAGCTGAGGGATTAGAGAAGCTTCAACTTGGATCAACCAGCATTTAACCAAACCAGCACTAACTAAACTAATTAGCAGTAGATTGCTATAACATAACATAAAACTCAAAGCAAAAACAACTCCCTGCACAACTGGAAATCACATTTACAACAAACTCCACCCATTTTTTTAGGGATTCTGATTTTATAAGAATAAAGACTTAAAAAACACCAACGACCATTAACCTTGCCCATATCTGTAACATTAAAGGTACTTACTTTTGCAACTGTTAGTTATTGAGGTTGTACTTACTTTTGCAACCATTAATGATTGTGGGTGTACTTACTTTTGCAACCATTAGTGATTGAGGGTGTACTTACTTTTGCAACCATTCGTGATTGTGGGTGTACTTACTTTTGCAACTATTAGTGATTGAGGGTGTACTTACTTTTGCAACCATTCATGATTGAGGGTGTACTTACTTTTGCAACCATTAGTGATTGAGGGTGTACTTTTGCAACTGTTAGTGGTTGAGGGTGTACTTACTTTTGCAACCATTCATGATTGAGGGTGTACTTACTTTTGCAACCATTCATGATTGTGGGTGTACTTACTTTTACAACCATTAGTGATTGAGGGTGTACTTACTTTTGCAACCATTAATGATTGAGGGTGTACTTACTTTTGCACCTATGAGTTATTCAGGGTGTTTGTACTAATGTAATCAATAGGAGAAACTGAGGAAGAGGAGCGATGAAGGGAGAGACTGCGTGCGTGAGATTAACGAGGGTTCCGTTTTAGAATCCCCATGCATTCCTATTGGACCAAAACCCCCACTTTGAACGGTCGCTACGCGGAACCCGTACGTCCGATCTCTCCCAAAAGCACAAGCACACCATTCCCGTATGGGATCTCTGTCCGTGCAAAATGTCGTGGTTCTACGCCAAAAGCTGCGGAGCGTGAAAGCGGACATAATTTGAGGCGTAGAATAATAATAAGAAGAAGATTAAGAAGAACAACATAACAAGCAAGTTCTGTGTTGTTTAATGCAAAAAATGATCATGGAGGATCATCACTACTCATTACAAGCAGAAACGATGGGGGAGTCGGCAGTAAGAAACGTAACGCCGTGTAAAAAGCGCAAAAAAACGAAGTAGGAAAACTTCCAGCTCCGGCAGAAAACTAGGGTGAACATCCAGTTGGAAAGTTCTAATAAATAAAGCAGAAGTTGCTTGTTTTCTGCTGGACAGGTAAGTCATCGAAGTCGGGTATGGTCTGTGTATTTAGCATATTTTGGCGCTAGCATACATGCTAATTACGAACTCTTTACAAAGTGATAAATTGAGTGTCAGTTTGCTTAGTTCAAGTGCGTTAGTGTGTATACTGTATTATTGAGGTGCAAAGGCTCGACGCTTTGCCTATTTTCAGCCTAATTTGACATTTAGCGCGGAGTCCCGGACACTCCTGCACTGTTTTCCCCTGCTCTAGTATCACTCGGTCAATGTAAGCTAAAAGACACCAGGGCTGTGCGAGTGAAGGCAGAGCTGTTGCCAAAAAAAATTGGTATCAACATTACGGCATTATGGGTCACAAATGCTACATGGGAGCATTGGCTTGTCAGAAAAGTTCAGCCAAAATTCAATTAAAGCCAAAATACACTGTTGTTTCATTTATCTATGGTCAGCGATGACGAGTGCGTTTGGTAGCCGTCATGTGTGTTCATGTTACTTGGACAGATACTGGCTATGACAACAGCCGTGTCAGTTGTTGACTACGTAGTATCGTAGCACAAGCGTTTCTATGGCGACACTGATATAGCTCTGGAGCGTTGTTTCATCATCAAATGAGGAGAGGGCGATTACAACTCCACAACAGGGGTGGCAGTATAGACGCTCCGCTGTACCCAGGCCTATAGGTGGCAGTATAGAGTTCCAGGAATGCTGCCATGTCGGTTGTTTGATAAGGCGAATAAGAAAATCGTTTACAATGGCTAATTGTACATTTAAGTGTTTTTCATTCAATTTTGTTACTGTAAATTCTCAGGAATTTTTAATTACCTTGGTGTTTGTGTTTAGAAATATCTGTAACAGGTATCAAAGTATGATGCATTGAAGTACAAAAACATAGCATTAGGGAAACTGCCTATTTCTAGGACGTGTGTGTGTGTGTGTGTGTGTGTGTGTGTGTATATATATGTGTGTGTGTGTGTATATATGTATATGTGTGTGTTTTGTCACAATTGCATTGTGACTTACATTGCAGGACTTCCTCTCTGGTCATGGGTGTAAGGATTTGAATTTGTTTTACTATGGAAACAGGAAAAACAGAAAACATGAATACAGACTAGATCATATTTCTTATTACCTATGATGTGCATGTTTGCAGATTATATATTGTGTGTATGCGTGGGAGAATAAAAATGTTGAGAATTGACTAGTCTTTGTAAATATGAAAAACAAAGGTGATTTTAGTGTCACAACCTTCATCTATTATTTCCACTAGCGCCTCTGCTCACACACTCTATCCTCTAAATAAATGTTATGCTATAAAAGGATGACCTGTGCCAACCCCAGTGAAAAAGAAGTTCACTAAAATACACTAAACTTGATTATACTACAGCACACTTTAGTGTACTTGCAGCCACATTAATGATTAATACACTTAGTGTGTTAAAATGGAACAACAATTTTTGTTACTATACTTTAATTGTACAAAAATAGTATTAAAGCCTAATTTAAATAGTTTTAAGTCCACGTAACCATACTAAAATGGAACTATTTTAAGTAGACTTAGGTAGACTTTAAATGTAATATGGTTTATGTATTTTAATCCATGATTCATATATACTTATAGTGAAATTAAAATATATTTTATAAGTATTACGATTGCATTACTTTTGCACTGTGAGTATATTAGAAATGTACTAAAAATATATTTACATGAAGGTAATAGTATACTCACTTGTTCGCATAGTTTATTTAAAGTATAAAAATAGCACAGCATAACGATTACTTTATGGCAAACAACCACTTTACTTCATATAAAAGGATGGCGAATCAACATTACCTTGCTTGATATTACAAACATAATCGCACAATGCTCCTGAAACACCTACACTTGCAAGCAGAGGCAATCTTTTCAGTGCATTTTAATAGGATACATGCATTTACAGCAGGAGAAATTCTACTTGGCAGTATTGCTATATAACATTGACAATGTGTACACAAGCAGTAGGTGGACACAGGGAAAGACACACATGAGGAGGGTAGACAGGACAAGACAAGGGCAGCACCCTGCCCAATATTCAAGATACTTGACTCCAGAGGCCAATAGGAAAGCTACCAGAGCCACAATATGTTTAAACGGTCTCCAAATACATATAACTGGTTATGAAAAAGTATGAATTTTACAGAATATTGAGTACATATTAATGGATTTTAATATGTATTAAACTAGGTCTACTGTACTTTAAACATTACATATATGTTAATATCTCTGCATGAATTACAAATGCAGTCTTGTAAACTTTGAAAATTGTTTTAAAGCAATAGTCAATGTATTGTTTTTAGCACACTTAGTATATTTACAACAAATTTCAGTATATTTTAAAACCAATTAAGTGCCTTTATTTTTCACTAGGCAATTACAAATTTATGAAAATATAAAATTTAAATAAAATAATTGCTTAAATTAAAGTGTTTTGCAATTAAATTGTGTTTTACTTGAAGCATTTATAAATGTAATATTTTAACATTTTTATAAAATATAAAATTTCACGTTTTAAAAAATATACTTAAGTAAAACTTTTGTATATTGTGTTAAAAGTGAATTTTGTTAAAGTGTGCTTAAATGGATTACTAAAGACATTGTTTTTATCACACTTAGTATATTTACAACAAATTTCAGTATATTTTAAAACCAATTAAGTGCCTTTATTTTTCACTAGGGAATTGTACACCAATTACTAAGTAGTAAAGAGAACACAAGAGTTTTTATGGAAATCAATGAAATAGTTGTTTTAAAAAAAAAAAAGGTTTTAAACATTACCTCTGTTTTCAATCTTCTCCATGTCTGCTTTACAGAAATCTTCCAAATGCTTTTTCAGTTCAGTTACAGATTTTGCTACGTCCTCAAAGGAGAGGACAGAGCTAACAGTGATCATGGGTAAATCTGAAGATCCAGGAGGGGCAGTGAGAAACACATAACGCTACAAACAAATAAACAAACAGAAAAATGTCTGAGCACAGTTTTAAAAAATAAGCACCGTGATCTATGTTGCATTTTATCACACAGCCACCTGAGGAATGGCACTGAGTTTTCTACCAGACAAAATTGTGAATTTACTTACTGTTTAGTAAGGACATTATTGTTATTCATTTTCTGGATTTTTAAAATACTTTTTCAGCCCCCCAAATGTGCTTGTTGCACAGGTTAGAACACAGGTTAGCTTCGTGGAAACTTTCTGAAATAAAATATGCTTGGGACTTTCAAAATTCAGGAAACCTGAGTGTTCAGTCTTTTCTTAGTGCTGTCACACTCCTCACCCATTTTGCAATCTCATGTTATACAACTCCAGCCTCTCTGGTTACCTGAAGAAAATGGCCAATACCTGCAGAAAGTGGATGTGATCCTCTGTAAGAGAGAGCTGCTGAAGCTCTTCTTCTCGCCTCTGAAGCTCAGCGATTTCCTCCTCCAGCAGCTTCAGGAAGCTTTCGGCTCGGTTTACGGTGATCTTCCCCTGAGCTCGGATCACGTCCTGCACTTCAGAGCGTCTATTCTCGATGAAGTGAATCATCTCAGTAAAGGTCTTCTCACTCTCCTCCAGTGCTGCCTGTGCAGAGCGCTGTACACATACACACACACACACACACACACGCTTAAGATGGAGCTTGCTTAGAGGTTCAGAAGTTTTCAAATAGTCCTCAGGATCCCTTGTCAGTTCATTTTCTTGTTCTTTTCCAGCTCCTAACATACCTGGAAAACATAATCAGCATTCTACAGCCCCTGATTTTCACTAACATTTAAGAAAAAAAATTAACAATGGTGAACAATTTGTGAGTTTATACCCTCTTTTAAGTTAAGCATATGAATTAATTAATTTATTATTAATACAGGAAAATACTAATTTCCAGTGGGGAGTGGGGACCTGTGAAAATACAATACAATAAAATAAAAAATAGGGTTAAAATTAGACTGTGACCCAGAACTTCTCTTCTTTATCAGCAGTACTCAATGGGGTTGGACTGTGATCCAAAACTTCCTCTTTGGCTATTTCTATGGACTGGATAGAGAAATGGCTCTTCCATCACCCATTTGCTGCTTTTTTCCCTTGCTCTAAAACTCACCTTGTGAAACTCCACAGCTTTCCGCAGTTCCACAAGCTCCCTCTCTCTGTCCAGGATCCTCTGCTGCGATTTCATTTTCGGCTCCCCCATCTGGCTCTGTTAAACAGCCAGCATTCAGCTGAACTGTGTAAACATCACATGCATGTGCAGTAGGGTCCAAGTGTGTGAGTCCACTACCAAGTAAACTGTTTTTATGTCATCATTTCTCAAATATAATGCAAATTTGAACTTATTTGATACTTATTATTCAAGAATACATTATATAATAACATAACTTGAAAAATCCTCATATAAAAATTGAATTAATATGTATATCCTGTTTGCACACCATTTGCTTTATTAAAAAAAAAACACAACATTTTTACAGTTTGATTCAAATGGTAACACATATGCTTCCAACACAGTGTTAATAGTTGTCTCTTAACGACTAACACCTGGTATTGTGTTATGTGCGTTATGATTGGTACTTCTTTCACTAAATAATAACTTTTTTACCTACTTTAGTGAAAACGATATATGAGAAATAGTAGTTAAAATTGTATATAAAAACAGTTTTAGGTAGTGACCTTATTTGGACCATACTGTAATATTTCCTACCTCTGCAGAGAACCATCAAGAAATCTGTTCCTAAAGAGTCTTCTAAACTTTAACCTACATTTAATGCATTTTCACATCATTTAACATTTGATAATTATTCTTTCATAAATGTTTAATACATATAGATGATAGATATTGTGTGTATATATTCACTCAGTTGCCACTTAATTAGGTACCAACATCTCACACACTGCCATGTCAATGTTACTGCTTTGCTGAGAATGATCCACCACCCAAATAATATCTGGTCAGAGGTGGTCCTATGATGGTCCCTTTCCATTGATACATGGGGTAGAGATTATCTGACAAATTCTGCATAGCAACATATGGGCTACAGTCACTAATTGTAAATCTACAAGTCGCCTGTATGATAGGTTTACATGATAAAATGGCCAATGAGTGTGGCTACAAGCTTAGTGTACCTAATAACCAGGCAATGAGTGTTTATGTTTAGTTTTAAATCACATAAAAAGTCAGATATTTATTAAGAATACTGGATATGACATGGCTTTTTTCAAGTTGGATAGGATATGACTTGTGGCAGTACTATCATATTATATTTCTCAGTGACAGGTGTCTCTGCTTTTTATTTTTATTCTGCCTGCTTCAACTGTCTTTGCCCATGGGGTTTCTAGAGCAGACTATTCTGCTGAGTTCCAGAACCCGATGAGGTGGGTAACAGACAGCATTCATATGTTTTTCATACTCTGATTACATAAAGGCTGATTTTGGCAAATTAATTCTGTAACAACCCTCATTACTGTGAACAAATTCTCTAACAGACTATTATGTTTTAAGACTGGCAATTAAACTGTCAGGAGAAATGCCCTGCAGTTTACAGTTAAAAGTGTGCACTTGGTGTGTATCCTAAAATGAAATCTTATACAGCCCATACTGCCAGCATTTAAATGTAATATTTAGTATTATATGTTGAATATATTATGGATTATTTGTACCCACCAGAATTATAGGCAAGACTGCCCCTACCACAAATGGAGCAGTGGAATGATTCCCAAACCCAAACCTAGACTCCTATCGTCTACTTGCTTGGACAGCAAGACAATTTCAGAAAGTAAATTTAGAAGGCAACTAAAAATTTTAATCAGGTGTTTATAAATGTAACATGACCTGAATACAGACTTTATGTTGAGTATGTAACATCGTTATGTGTATTCACAACCGAAAAAGACTTGGTGATTAAGATACAGCAGACTATTGGTGACCAATAAAGAGACCACGGTCTTGTCAGAGACCATAAGCCGAGACCAAGTATCTGAGTACTAAGATCAAGACCAAGACATTAAGACTCCAACTCTAGTACCCACTGATGTTCAAAAAAGTTCATTTTAATTTCAAACCTGTTTCTCCATCCTCTCTGCTGAGGCGGACACAATTGTATGGCCTTTGTGGTCATCCATCGTACACATGAGACAGATACACTGTTGGTCCGTGCAGCAGAAGACCTCCAGCAGCTTGTCGTGCCTAGAACAGATCTTGTCGTGGAGAAATCCTGTAGCGTTCATTAGTTTGTGGCGCTGTCCTGAGTGTAGTTCCTCGTGGAGCTCAAAGTGAGTTGGACAGTAAGAGTCCAAGCAGACCATACAGGACTTGATGGCTTTTTGTTTTTTTCCAGTGCAAGGGCCGCACTCCACATAGTCAAATGCGGTGTGATTCCGACTACTACTCACCGTGCCCAAGAATGCTGACATCTTTGAGAAATATGACTCACTGAAAGATTTCACAGTACATACACATAGACAACAAAACACTTACCAGTCAATGCACAATATACAACAACATACACATACTTTAATTACCAGGACAAGAGCTCCAGTACACACACACAGAAGTTAAAAAATGACTTACACAGCCACTACACCAGTCAACCTCCACACTCAAGGACTGAGCAGGATGAGATAAGTCTAATTTTCTTTGAAGAGAGCGAGGAAGAGAGAGGGAGAGAGAAGGAGATTAAATTTCACCTAAGCTATGTGGTCAGCATTAAGATATAAATAAAACTGAAGACAGCTAGCTATCCATACCGTAGCACATGGTGCACAGCAGGCGATGTCTTGGGCATTAGGGAACGTGTCAGTATGACAGTCAGTTTCATGTTGCCTAATACTTCAACAAGAATTATCTGATGTCTCCACACATTATATTCAGCAGCTGTGAATTTAGTGGGATTGAGTTATTGAGTTTACCAGTTGGCTTTAACAAGTAAATAAAGAAGTATGAACGTAAAAGTGAGTTTAAAGCTCATCTTAATTGGAGACATTGCTTAGCTCGAGAGCACATCAAGAGAGCACATCAAAACATGGGCATTCTATTATTCATTCAAGAACTCAAAATAGCGAATTAAAAGCACAACAGAAGTAGCCTACATCGCACGCAAATATTACGATTTCATGACCCCGATTATCTTGTGGCCACAATATTTTTGTGGCATGTCCAGTCACTTCTGTTGCAACTCTTAACAGCATATACAGTGTTTTTAAAAAACACAGCATATACAGTGTTTTTATCACTGTCTAAGATTCACGCTTTCTGCTGTCGGTAGGCTACCTGATCGTGTAAAAATATATGCATCCTCAACATAATGGCAATATACAGTATTACACTACAATTAAATGTTTATTTAAATGTTTGCCTTCTTCTCATTTGTATATCATCGTATTTCTTTTTTATTGTTTCAGGGTTTTATGCTAGGCTATTGTAGGCTATTGCAGTTAAAAGCAAAGAAAAACAATCTGCTTTATCAGTCTGCATTTTTTTCAGGCTTTAGGCAAGTGCTTGCCTTTAAATGCGCCGGTCTAGACCATAGGCCGTAATAAGTAGGCTAAAACATATATATTTTTAAAAATCTTATATACAGTCTATGGTCTAGACAGAACTGAAAAAGATACACTTCTCAGACACCTCTACTCAAGAAAATTCTGGCAAATTCGGAGGCGTGAACTCCACGCAGGTAATTTCAATAAACCAAATGGGCCGGCCAAAAATTCAATTTAAGCCGACTCTGAATACGGAGAATTGTCCCCGCATATATACTGACGTATAACTCTGAATACTGCCACATTTTTTTGAGTGCAGGTACTTTAAGTAATATGTTTTAAGTAGTATGAATCATGCATCAGATAAAAAATTTGCATTTGTGGTTAAATAAAAGTAGCAAATGATTCAGTTGCACTTGTGTCACTGTGCCTGTGTGTATGTGTGTGAGTGTGCAATGTAACACCAAGAGTTCTGCCGGTGTCCAGTTACTGAAAGTCAAGTTGACTGGGTATGCTGCTGTCTGTATCTCACTCTAATTACCCCTGCCTTCCCAACACAAACACACACACACACATTCACACACACAGGTTTGTGCTGATTGCAAGGCTATGTGAACGTTTCTTATGTACAGGCGGTACAGGACATAGGGTACGAAATAGAAATGCACTTATAGAGAAGGTAAAACCATAACTGCAGTCAGCTGCTGCTTTAGATCTTAAGTAGTGTTTGCTTTTGATGCAATTTAAGCCCTTTAGCTATTTGCTGGATTAGTTTTCACAAAAAATTAGCTGATTATATGATTAAAAAGTATGCAAAGCTTTATTCGTTCTGCAAAAACAGTTAAACCTAAAACCTTCTCTTTTGGTTCATATGTCTACCTAATTCTGTAATTAATGATGATTAGTTTTGTATTTATAATTAATGTAGAACTTTCTAGAGAAGCATACATATATTTTATTAGTTGAATATAATATTTTTCTCGGAGGGTTATCAGGTCTGTAAGGCCTTCTGATTTCAGTAACTTCCTATGGCTAGATTATCAAAAGTTTTTCATGACATGTCATTTTATCTGACAGAATGGCACCAATTTTATACATGCATTAGATTTGATTTATACACATATTAGATTAGAGATGCACGGTTCGATTGTGGTTTAATTCTCGAATTGGAGTACAAGCATTATTAGAATCTAATGTAAAGAATAAAACAAGGTGTCACCTGGCAACAGAGCAGACTTCCTGACTCACACACACATACAGAAGAAGGCTTCGAAGGTCATTCGGCTGCACGGTGGAATGATGTTTACATTTCGTTAGTGAGGAGAGAGAGGAGCAGCCATGAGATAGAGGGAAAGAAGGCCTCAGAGATAGAATCTCTGAAATCAATTATTTTTCCTTTTTGTTTTAAAGATTATTTTCTCTTAGCCAGTTTGCATGTAGGCATGCAGTTTGACTGGCTATTGGGTTAAAAATGAGTTGAGGTTAAATGATCCACAAGAAAAATCCAAATTTTAATAAAACAATTAATCAGTCCTAAATGTGTGATGTCATTAATGCTTGAACTGTGCTGTCTTGGATGGTAATCATTGTGGTTTGAATGTAAGGGTACTGTGTAGTTTTTTGTTTTGTTGTTGTAATTTTTTTTGTAAAATAGGGGAAATTAAAGGGGGAAAAGGCTATATTATGCGATTTTGTGTAACAATAAATTAGAAGGAAGAGCTTTTGAAGTGAAGAAGCCAAAGAGCCTTTAGAGTTTTAAGAAGCTAATGTGTCAACAGAAGTTTAAAATTCATGCTCACAAATTTGCTGTTTATCTACTAATAAAGTTGTATTCAGTGATTCTTTCCCTTTTTATCTATTTTAGATTTTAAAAAAATTTTAATTGGAAAATATATTTGAATACTTTGAAAATTTTGAATAAATTTGGCAAGTCATTTTTTGGAATGATTTATTTTTAATTATCCAAGACTTTGCAGGGACATCTAAAATATAAAAATAAAACAGGACTTTGTGGCATGATTCAAATAAACATAATTGATGCCTACACTTGAATAATCAAGTGTAGGTATCAACCTTTCATTGTAGGCACAATTAGGATTCAATAGGCACAGTTAAGGTCATCTGTTGGAATGGCAATTATTTGGAATATATTAGCTTTGACCTTCACCATTAGAGTCAAGATGGTAGTCTCTATCTGAGTGGTAATCAATTATACTAGCAGATTGCACACTCTGCATAATTTTGTTTCCTCCTGAATACACCTTATTCAGTTTTTCAGGTATACAGTGTATCAGGAATGTGTAAAGGACATTAGACACTGGATGCTGAGTAACTTCCTCCTACTCAATTCAGACAAGACAGAAGTACTTTTATTAGGGCCACAGGCAGCTAGAAGTATGTTTTCTGTTTATATGGTAACTCTTAATGCCTTTTAGTTGCAGTATGTACAGCAATGAAAAACCTTGGTGTGACTATTGATGCCAGTCTCTTGTTGGAAGCTCCTTTAGATAACATTACTAGAACAGCTTTCTTCCATCTCAGAAAAATTGCTAAGCTAAGAAATATAATGTTACATAATGCAGAAAAGGTGCTTTTATGACCTTCAGGTTGTACTGTTGTAACACCTTGCTGTCTGCATGTTCCAGTAGGTGCATAAATAAACTCCAGTCCCTTAGCCAGAGTCCTTGGGAGAATCACACCAGTTTGACCATATTATCACTATCTTTAAGTCTAGATTGAAAACTTACTTGTTTAGTTCAGCATGTTAACAGCTCCTCTTTTAGATAAAGGTGCAGGTGTAAGGGTTCATAGAGAGTTATAGTAAACTAGTTTGATGCTGTCAACCTTCCTCTCTCACGCAATCACTCGGGCATGCTGACGGTGGAGTGTGGGGCGCTGATGTCACAGGGTGTCCTCTGGCGTTTGGCTCTCCCTTTTAGTTATGCTCTTATAGCTAAATACCAGTCAGACTCCCTTCTTGCACTGTGATAACAATATACACTCTTTTAAAGGTATTGTTTGCTTATACCTAACAATCTGTTCTCTGTGACACAGAATTAACTCCATATAGCACAATTTGTCATAAGCAAATGCTGCCTATGAGGCTAGACATTCTAGTGAATAAAATATTAACAACTCTGAAAAGATTTAACGATGGCAGTCAAAGGCCACGTACGTTTTAGCTAACGCCTGCAACTACAAACCACCAGATGGCTCTATTTATTCATTTTATTTATTCATGTCTTTTTTTTTTTTTTTTTATTGAAGCGCACTTGCTGGCTTTCTCACTTTTACATAGAAGCGCTTTTTATTTTCCGAATGAATCTAACGATTGAATCTGAAGCCCTGACGCATTTTTATTTGTGCAAGGCAGTGGCAAATGAGTAAGACAAGTTTGAGCAACATTTCTCTACAGTAGACGACAGTCTGCCAGCTACAGCTTCAGTCGCGTTCGCCGGTGGTTCAGTACAGCATACTGTCATCCTAAATAGAACAGTTGGCCAACCGTACCAGTACTAAACGCGTTAGTACAGTAGTGTGAGGTTTTGGACGTAGCCCTTATCAGAATGCTTTTCGAATCCCTAAATAGTGCACTAAATACTACATGAAATAATGGCTTTCAGCCCCTGACTTTTCAGTGGTTCCAACTTCCTGATATTTGTTTAGAGACCGCTTCAGTAAGCTCCGCTCCTGGTGGTTATTTTTTCGCCGTGTTTTGCTGAGCTGCCTTATCAGAACTGACGTGAGAGCTACGTGAGCACCGAGTCGGACCCGTCCACTCCACCCACAGTCACGGGTCTCTGTACGCAACAACCTGGGTAAGTTATTGTTGTCATGTCGACGGAATACAGACAGAGGAAGTCCATGACAGTCGGAGCGGAGTCGTGCCAAACTTCAAGCTGCAGTTGTGGTAGCTGAATAAACAGCTCAGATACATTTAATGTTATTAAATAAACTTAACAGGAGAGGTCGATAAATACGTGAATGCTAGTTAGCTAGCTGTCCTTATATAAAACTGAACATTCAGACAGACTGACGAGGGTCCCCGACTGACGTAACAGCACTTCAGATCAGAGATGTAGGAAAGCTAAATGCCGCATTAGCCGCTGTTGCTAACTAACTACGTTCATACGTCACCGCGAGATTCGCTCGTAAGCCAGTGTAAGTGTATGGAGATACGGGTCTACGCTCATGAACTCGGCTGTAACAAGCTTTATATTGAACGGCTTTTCACAAAATGTGTTGTACATGTCTGCATATCGCAGGTGATGTAAAGGTAAACATAAATATATAAGCACTGTCAATATCTTTGAATTAGTCTAATTTCTGGAAACACCAGAGCAGGTATGTAGTCTAATGAACAGTTGTACAGAAATGATCATAAACCAACATAAGAGCTGCCACTAATGAGCAAGTGTTTTCCTGCTATTGACTTATTTAATCTAAAACCCCACTTATTAAAAGTAACTATAACGATACCATAATAATAATAAATCGAAGTAAAAATAATAATAATCAGAGTAGAGATAGCTGAACAGTAATTTTTTTATTCATAACAGAAATATCATCAATAACCAGATTGGGCATGACAATTGCATAAAAAAAAAAACCCATAAAAAGTTTCATGTATGATTATGTAAAAAAAAAACCTTTACAACAACAGTATAATGTTAGCTAATGCTAACCTTTAACTTTAACGTACATCACGATAAAGACACCAGACAAACTAGGTCAACGGTACTTCATCGCAAATCCACAAATAATCTTACCTAAATTCACACGTACTACAAAATATCAGGAAGCTAACTCCTGTCTTAATTCTTGCATAAAGTCCCTCATAAAATAAAACCACACACTATCAGCGCTTTCACCTGTGAAAAGTGATTCCTTGTTTTCTTGTTTCTTGTTTTGAGGCTTCGTCAATTCTTACATCTAAATGCTGCACACTGGGCCGGCATTTTTTCAAAAATCGTGGATGCTCTAATTTCAATTAAACTCAATGAGGACAATCTGGAAAGTCACCCCCACAAATGACGTGTCAAAATTAGCCTAAGGCGCCCATATATCTATAACTTTAGATAAATGTTTGCGTTTAAGTTATTTAGGAATTTCAGTATTCAAGTGTTAACAACTGTGAATAAGTGTTCAGGTGTCAACTAGAGACACAATTACATGCCCGAAACTCGAATGAGAAGATTTCAATTCGTTATCCTAAAAAAAGAAAAACGAGAAAAAGAATTAGTTTCAAATTCATATGAATGGCAGTTTGCTTGTTGTGTCCAGTGAAATAATAAACTGTGAAAACCAATGATATTGGTTTTGATGAAAAGCGAATTCTGTAACTTGTAAGATATGAAACTAAATACGATTAATAGTTAAATATTTCATGCTATATACAGTCGTGGCCAAAGATTTTGAGAATGATATTCATTTTCACAAAGTTTGCTGCTTCAGTGTTTTTAGATCTTTTTGTCAGATGTTACTATGGTATACTGAAGTA
>JAOUQW010000021.1:7980328-7991231 GCA_028565825.1 Olivaichthys viedmensis
CCCCAAGAGGCACCAAAGGAAACAGGCCAATAATTCAACCCCTCCTTACAAAGAAAAAAAAAAAAAAAAAAAACTAAACAACAAAGAAAACAGTAAAAAAAAAAAAAAAAAAAAAAAAAAAAGGAAAAGGTGTACATCTATTGTTAAAAGCACTATACAAATAAAATTGAATTTAATTGCATGTGTAAAACTTGCCTCTTTTGACGACTTCATCAGTAGTTGCGTGCAAGCATGCTTTCATCACACGTGTGTGAAGATGAGGAGTTCTTTCGACCTCCATCAAGTGCACCATAATTGTGGTGAAAAGCTGAAGAGTGTCTAGTCTGAAAGTGCTTTGTTCCTGCACTTTGAACTCACATGCCTGGTGGTACAGTCTTAAGAGGTCAACTCTCATAGCTTTATCAGTTAGCAAAGACTTTGCAATGGTTTCATGGGGCACTATAACTCTTTCCAACCATTTCAAGGTTGCAAAGGTGCTAGTTACATCATAAGGCATCTCAGATAAAGTCCTGAGGGTCCATTTGATGATTGTGTTGGCAGTTGCATTCATGAGATTGCTGGGACCTGTCATTTTATCTGTATGAAGGTAAGGGCTGTTGGGCGGCGATACAGCTGCTGGGTTAAGGTCAGACTGATTAGGTAGGATAGGCCATGGCTCCCAGTGTGTGAGGACACTCACCAGGAGGGGTTTCAACTCCATCAAAGACTGTACATATTTCTCCATATCTTCATCCTTGCACTTGACTTTTCCTTGCACGTTCTCTTTGCCAGTTCCTGAGAAAACAATTAGTTATAGTCAAGGCCAGGAATGTTGCATAGTCAATATCTAGAACCAAGTAGACGACGACAATGACAACCAACAACCACCACAACCAACCACCACCACCACCATCCAATTGCCAACAACCACCACCACAACCACCACTCAGACTACTACTACTACTACTACTACTAATAATAATAATAATAAATCTTTATATAGTATTTTTCATTTTGAGTCCAAAACCTTTTTATGAAAGTTTTTATGACGAAGCACATTCATTAATCTACAAATCACCATAAAGCTATAAAAAAAAATATGCAAATCATGAAAAATAAAATAAAGATAAAGGACCCAAGAACTGAGTAGGTTGAAAACGTACAATAAAGTAGAATACACCAAAAAATAAATAAATAAATAAATAATTTACATCCCATTTTCTCCCAATTTGGTCATTGCCAAGTAATGCAGAAAGCATTACTGTAATGTTTTGTTAATTAGTAAAACATTACTAATAAAATATTTACTTAAACATTAGTATCTGATAAATTATGACATTGCCACCTTGAGATTTTCTTTGCCTAAGAAAACAAAAAATGCTATGCATACAGTTATTGCTCTGTCACAGGCAAGGTGTACCTCATGTATGATGTAATACCTATATTCATAACTGGGTTTAATTAATTTTTGTCTTTACAGTGCTTTTAGAAGGAATTCAGGCTTCACTTTTTCCTCATTTTGTTATGTTACAGCCTTACTCTAAAGGCTGCAAGATGCGATCTGCCCTTGTGTAAACAGCAAATTTTACAGAAATTGCTATTGGTATCCTAACACATTGATATTGCTGATTATTATGTAAATAAATTGGTTATTGTAATAGGGTAATGTTATTTTTTTGGATTTCTATAGTTTGCCCTTCACACACACACACGCGTGTGAAAATAAATTAATGTATATATTTTTTTAAACTGCAGCAGGACAGATGGGTGCATGTTTTTACATTGCGTCTCGCATCTCGTAAGGCTTTGAACACTGGTTAAAATAGAAGCTTATTGTCACGGTTCGACCCGACCCAACACACACTACCACACTACCACACTACCGCTTCATAAACACTTTCGGTGTAAACTGGCCTTTAGTAGCTACAACTAAGTTGTTTGTTCTTATTCGTTATAGATAAATTCTTCAGTTGCATTCAGTAAGTATTTGGGTGTGGTAGCCCATTTATGTTGAAGTGCACGTCCACAAAACCAGGTTGTAAGAAATTAAGACAGGACTTTAAAGGCTACACTTGAAGTTAGAAAAATTAAGTTTTATCTTTGCGTCTACGCTAAGAGATGTGCAAATTTTACATTTTAAAGTTAATATGGATATGGGCAGGGTTAAAAATTTGTACAGCAGCAAGCAATTAGAGGATGTCAAACATTTTGGCTTCACTTTTTAACCGCTCTTATTCTGTCCATGTTATATACGGTCTATGCGCCAGACCATGATGGTAGATGTTTTTGATTTCTGAACTAGTAATTACCTTCATTATCTTGCATAGGCATCGTTGAGTCATTTCTGGAGTTTTATCTATATTTTTATCTGTTCGGCTATATAATTCCTCTTCCAGGTTGTGCCTCTCTGTGCGCCTTGGACCGAATTCCAAAAGGTTTTGCCGATAGTGAACTGTACGAGACATTATTTGGTGCCCCATGTAGTGCACTTAGACCGGGAGTAGAAAGCCATTTAGGATTCAGCCTAAATCCAGTCCTTATGAGGAAAAAGCTAGCCTACATTAACCATTACCCTACATTGCTGTGGGGACTGACCACAGCCAACAACATATTTGATAGACCGGTGTGAGGGAGGCAGAGTCTATTTTTTTAAATATCTATATAACTTAAGCTAAATGTGATAACTTCTGCAATTGGACCCATTTTACATTTGGCTTAAGTTATGCAACTCACTAAAAAATCCTGCCTCTCAATAGTAAGAGGCTATTTTTGTGTATTTAAAATGCTGACCAACTATAAAAACACAAATCACCATACCTTCTGATACTCAGATTTCTTAACTATAAAATTCAGAAAACCAAAAGTGCATGATTAACACCTACCAAGCAGTATGTTAATGTTGTGCATGTTGAAAAGGTCTTGAAGGCAACAGAGGAGTGTGGTGTCACAGACCAGTGTTCCCCAGCAGTGGAGCAGACAGAGTGCTGCTGAGCAGGACAGAGTCTGGGGGTGCAGCCAGTCTGCATCTCTCTTAGGATCCAGTGCTATGCCACGATGCTTCAACACGGAATCCAGCACCTGCAGAAACCTTTGCACTTCAAATGCTTCCACTCCGGTGCTAATCAAAATACAAATCACAGCTCTTAGTCATACAGTATAACAGTTAACTAGTTAACGATATAACTGGAGTAGCTTCAACAAACTTGACAGGTTCATCAAACAACCCTTCCACTCTGTCATGGGCAAGATCTGTTGTGGTATGAGGAGTGACTGTGGATCAGTAAAAGGATAAAATAACTCAGAACTAGAGTCCTAAACAAGTTCTACTTTGCACCCTCACTGATGATCCAAGAGTTGATGCCAACAGGACGGAGATGGTGGGGGAAGGAAAGTGCTGGAAGGAATGTGCTGAGAATATTTCAAAGAATTTAGGTAGGAGGGATGACTTTCAGGCATGGTGTTTCTTCTAGACGCCAGTAATTGTGTACAGAGACTGTGTAACTCCAAATGATGGTGGTGTGCTTGGGATGACCAACGGTCTGTTCAAAGTTTATTTAGGGTAGGTGGGGTGTTGACCAAAAATAAATTGCACCTCCTGTGGCAGCTACTCAAGTTTCTAACTTTTCTGGGCTTGGTGTAATTTGAACTAAGCTACTGATATCACACTCTCGAATTAATACTTCTCTGCTTTACATTTATTGTTGTGTCTAGGTTAATCTGCTGAAGAGAAAATAGGCAGATATGGAATCAGCACTGAAAATTTAGGTCTTGGTCTAGCTCACAAATAGTGCGCCAAATTCTGCACCCCTTCTATCCACCACATAATGCTACCCGTGAAACTGGGAGGAGTTTTCTGGAGGTGGTTATTGGATGGCGACTAGTGATGGGCACAAATAGTAAAATGCTACACAAAATTTAAAAAAATAATAATTTAAAATGAAACCAGGCATGTCTCCTTTTAAGTTAAAACATGCATGAAACTTCAGTGGTGAAAAAGTGATTCCAACCAAAAAAATTATTTAGGACGATCAACTACTCATCTCTCCCTTGGATTTTTTCCCCCCTCCCTTTGGGTTTTGTTTTGATTTGTTGATGTTCAAATCATATATGTATACATCTGCTACTTGTTTTTTTTAATGCGTGTGCTTGTCTGATTTCAATCTTGCTTTGTTTTCTTTCCCTCTTCGGAGTAGCCTTAATACTCCATAAAAATGTAACTCGATATATTGCCAACAAAGACTTCATAGTCGCCGAGGAGGTTTGTGGTGACTGATTATTTATTCATAATAACCTATCAATCAATCTTCTGTTGATCCTTTTAAGGATCTGGAATCATGGTTATTGTTACCAAGTATTTGATGACAGAGGGCAAGCAGTTTAAGGTTGGGGTATGGTTACCTGAGGAGTCTAATGACTGAGAGTAGGGCACACAGGAAGTCGTTGATAATTGATAAAGGGAGGCATTTGCTTGAACTGTTTAGTTGCATATCAGCGCCATTGCTCCACTGCATCCTACGGTCAGTGTTGTCAAGGCTGGTGAACCACAAAGTATGGAGCAGTCCAATCACAGTGCACAGCAGCCTCCTGTCAACATTCCTGCCAGAACCAGGATATTAGTTGGATGAGTCTTATTTAATGTCTCTTATTTAATTTTAAATTAAATTTTATCTAGTGGACAAGATGATGAGCTGAAACTAAAAAGATAGTTACTTCGGTCTCAAAAACTTCACAAGGTAAATATAAAGTTCACTTGTCCACAAAAGCAGAGATCATACCTCCTTTCTGTAAGTTGTACTACCCATGTTAGGACTCCATGAGTATTATTGAGGTCATAAGATGCTTTAGTGAGATGAGCAGTCTCCCAGAGTACATTCCAAATCTGAATCTGCAACAAAGTCAGGTTAATATTTGAACTCTTTCCCTTCAGCAGGCGCTTTAGATCAATGTACGTTAAAACCACCAGACACTGGAATAGCTTCTTCCCACATGCAATCAGACTCATGAACACTTAATCTCTTCACAATGATGACCGTCACTGTCAGCATTGTGTTTCTGTGTAATAACTTTCTGTGCAATAGTCTTCCCTGTGCAATATCCCTTTTTACTTACAGTGCAACAGTATATAGTATCCACTTCTGTGGACAGCAAATGTGTGTTATATAATCAATGTTGTTTATGCCCTTGTTATATTGTAGAATTGTCGATTAGCACAGTGAAAACTCAACAAACCGAATCAAATTCCTTGTATACACAAATGTACTTGGCCAATAAAGCACGATTCTGATAATATTATTATTATTATTATTATTATAATAAATACCCAGATACTGCATATCTGAATTATATATTATAGGTGTACAAATTTTTAGTGTGCTTAATGTTTCATTATAATTTTGTTATTGTGATCGTCTTACCCAGTGTATTGTTATTGTCTTGCTAGTACAAAATTTTTCAGGTAAGCAATAATATTTTTACTGGCGTTTCCCAATCCGACTCTTGGGGATCCACAGCACTGCACATTTCAGGTGTCTTCCTTATCCAACACTTGGGAGTTAACTCATCAGCTCCTTAGCAGAGTGCTTGATGTGCTGAACTGGCTGTTAGATAAAGCAAACTCCTAAAATGTGTCGTGCTGTAAGAAACACCAATATCAATTATTTTTTATTATAAATTATTTTGATAATTAGGACAATTATAACCACCATGACTGTCCTTTTAGGACAATAACTGTATGGAAATAGTATAAGAATGCGTCATTTACTTAACTGACCTCATGGTTTATGAGTATGTAGGCAACGTGATGTGAAACATAGCAACTAAAAGTTGGTTCAAATGGAAGCATAACTGTACTAGGAGATGTTTGTGATACAGAAGATTAAAATGCTTCAGAAAAGCTTTTGTTGTGAACTGGCCTGTTATAGGTTACCGCAATCATGGACCAAGAACATGTGTAGTCTCACACAGACGTGGGGGTGAGTGTAGCGCTGTAAAGTGTTTGTACTGTTTTATCATTGGTGCAAACTGCATATGCAAGTCCATCTACAATAGGGTTGCACTGTGAACCCGTTTCATGCTTTTTCTGCCCCACCCTCAGCCTTGTTGACAGTAGATTTACCCTAAAAAAAAAAAAAAAAAAAAAAAAGGCTGCAAGTTCAATCATTGTGAAAACACATGCTTTGTGCAACTAATGCACATGAACTGTGAAATATTTTAATAGCCCATCATCAAATAACCAGTTTGTTGTTGTATAAACGTCTGGGACTTTCCCAGCCTAAAGTCTCAAAAAATCAACTTGGCTCACGAGCACACTGTTGGCCCTGGCAAGCAGGAGCAAACAAATTTTGCGCTTGTTGCCGCTCAGTGATCGCCAAAGCACACAGGTTTGTCTGTGTGCTCGTTTCACAGTCACGGATACCGTTTTGCCCGACTTCTTTAATGTCCGATTAACAGACTGTGGTCCGGCAAAAACAAGGCTTGCCTACAACTTGCCTAACACCAGTGACTAACATATTTAAGACAGCAACACCCGAGACACACTGCCACATTATACACAAAATAACCCAGGCGATTATTGTCCAGACAATCTAATCTATACATATGTTTTTTTAAACCCAGTGCATAACAAGTGTACCTGGACAGGCTGGTCACAGAGAGGGCTGCTGCAGAAACCCAGGAGTGTATGGTAGATGCTCTGCTGTTCACACAGCTCATAGCAAAGCCCGTCTCTCACACCCTCTTCCAGCACTTTTAGCACCCACTCCCTCTCCAGTTTGTGCTGAGATGAACAATAAATGGCTTCAAACAGTGATATTTAGATAGCAGAAGAAAGACTAAAGAATAAAATGAAGAGAGAAATAATGCATTACCTCCAAATCGAAGCTATAGAAAAGTCTGAAGAAGTCTGGAACCCTTTTGAGATCCACATACTGGGTTCCCAAAAGAAACCTATTTATTACCATATACATGTGCTCCTCTGAAAGTAAGCAGACAGTTATCAATCAAACCTATATAACAATGCCTGTATGCATACTAAAATTATTAAAATAAATAAATACAATTAAAAAATTTATAAATTATTATTATTTTTTTTTTTAAAGTCCTCCACTTACCAGGTCTCAGAATCTGCTGAACCACTTTTGTAATGTAGGTAGCATGCACAAATGAAACTCTGAGATTCTGCTTTTGAATCCCGTTCTTGAGTGTATCCAGCAAGTAAAGCAGCTGGGGACATGCGACAACATATGTGCTTGCCATTCAACTGTAATAATTAAATAAGGAAATGGTACTAATGGAGACTAAAGATTGTGCTGGTCGTAGTACCTGTTTCTTTTCTCTGAAATTAGCACCCTCCAAATGCTGGTAGAAGGAACCCAAGACATGGTAGGCCGCAGCCCTCATTTTGTGATCATAGCTGCTTAGGGCCACTACTGTGACTCCCAGAGCATGACTGGACACAAACCTTCGGCAATCCAACATAGACTCTGCTAAGAGAGAGGTCTCATGTCAAGAAACCACCACAAACACCAGTGTTTCTGATATACAGTGCATACAGTGAGTATAGGTACAGTGCATACGTAAAGTTTTCAGACCCTTTCAAGTTTCCCCACATTTTGGCATGTTTCAGACTCATCTTAAAATGGATTAGACTCATTTTTCTCATCAATCTACACACAATACTTGACAATGACAAAGCAAAAACAGGTTTTTGTAATGTTTTGGAAATTTATTAAAAATAAAAAAGCGTCTAACTGGCTGCTTGCCGCCAGAGAGAGGAGCTGTATACAAGGCATACAAGGCTGCACCCCGCTCCCACCTCAGGCCGCCTTATGCTAGTATAACATGTTCTATTCATATTTGTAATCTTTATTTTTTACTCTTATTCTTTACCTTATTATTTTTATTTATTTTACTAAGCCAAGCCTTTTATTTAATCTTGTAAATAGATTAAATAAGAGGCAGGGTATTGCACATCATTCCTCACAGACAAATCTCTCGAAGGCAGGTGGTCACCCCTGTGTGCTTCAGGACCACCACCATTATCCCAATGCTGAAGTCGTCAACTGTGTCATGTCTCAATGACTACCACCCTGTAGCATTCACACCAATTAACATGCGTTTCTAGAGCCTGGTCATGAGGTACACAAAAACTTCCCACCTTACGAGACGCCCTGCAGTTCACATATCGCCCCAACCAATCAAAAGATGACACCATATCTACTGCCCTTCACTTGGCCCTGACCTACCTGGCTAGACGCTTAAATGAGAATTGACTTACTGCAAGTTGAGCATTAAACACATTATCCCGCAGAAGCTTTAAGGGAAACGGAACCTACTGTACCTAAACATCTGCCTCTGTAACAAGAAGCAAAGTCCAGGGGCCTCATTTATTAAATGTTCTCACGATCAGAAAAATTACATACAAAACAGGATTTACAAAACGGGATTTATAAAACCTGAAACTGACGTGAAAATGTTCTTACATGTACGCACAATGAAAAGTATGTGTACAAACTTTTTTTGTGCTCATGCACCAGGACACTAGAGCACGCTCACTTTAGTGTATACAAGTGAAGAAGCACTTCTGAAAACAGCATGTACTCACATAATATACATATTACTTATGTGTTTTCTCTGGGATAACTCGATAACTCATAAGCCTAAGTCAACCATCAATCGAATTAAATCATGTCAATTAGTCAGAAATAAAAGTAGGACAACTCGATAAGGTAGCACAATTTGTCAGGGGAAAGCGTTTGTGAGCGAGAGAGAGAGACATTTATTGTCCGACTTATTTGGAATTACGACCCGAGAGCCTCGATTTGTGTATTGATCCTCGTCCTACGGATAATTAGACTATTAGAATAGAATAGAATGCTATTTATTGTCTCATATACAAGTACAAGCATGTTGGTAAGCTGGGGTCAGAGTGCAGGGTCAGCCATGATACAGCACCCCTGGAGCAGGGAGGGTAAGGGCCTTGCTCAAGGGCCCAACAGTGGCAGCTTGGCGGTGCTGAGGCTTGAACCCACGACCTTCTGACCAGTGCCCTAACCAATAAGCCACCACTGCCCCAGTGTATTAGCTTACTATATTGATGACAATATTGGATAATGGATCACGTATTTGGAAATGCCATCTATATGAAAAAGTCGCCCAGTTGTTTGACAGCATTATTCCATTGTTAGTCACTCAATATGATCAGACCCTCTTTACTCCAATAAACCAACATCAATGCACCGACATCTGAGGAAGGCACATTATTTGCACAATATAGCCATCTGGTTCTGAATCATCTTTCTTTATTCCAGGTACATTACATTTGTTGCATTAGAATGCAGAAGGCTAATATTCTCAGATGATTGTCACAGTTTTGGTCGTGACAGAGTGCTTCTGCGCCATGGCATTAAAGTAAGTAATGTGAACTTACTTTATTGTTAATATTTTTTTATAATTTGTAATTAATTATATTTTCATTTCAACACATCAAGCCTAATAATGTTTCATTTTTTAGGAGGGAAATCTCTGCAGCAGTTGCTGAATGAAACAAATGGGCAAAGCTTAGTAATCGATCATTGTTATGCCTCTGTAAATCTTCACACCTATAAATTATGAAGGCAAAAGAAAATATCACTTGATGACAATAATGAAATGTAAAACATTGTGGTATTTACCAGAGGTCTACAGATATGTGGTATGGCTATCGGGGATCCTGTTTTGCTGTGATTAGTTGTTATTGTGATATTAGTAATGATTAAAGGGGATCACTGATGCAAGTAAGTAATGAGTGGTATCCAGATTGAGTCAAATTCAGTGGTTTTCATTTTGATAGAGGTAGATTTTTCCACTCCTTGATTTCCAGTTCAAGAGAATAGTTTTCTTGGCAATGGTTAGTGCTGTGTGTAGTACTTTGCTGCTTTCCTTAGTTAAATTAGTTGATATGTCTCCTAGCAGACAGTGATGGGGATAGTGGGATGGGGCGGTTCATCAGGAGGGATAATTGATTGTGATGGTGTAAAGTCAAATGTATTGTCTTTGAATTTTGTTTTTTGAACATATGATGGATCGGAGTGGTAGGAATTCAAGAAACTGGTTATTCTCATTGCCATAATTCTGGATTAAATGTGAGAATGACAACAAAGGTGTTGTTCTAAAGGATGTGTTTAAGATGTGTAATGCCTTTTTCAACCCATGTGGAGGAGTTTGGCATTTTTTTGGTTATTGGGAAGTCAGGATAGTGCCATATAGGAGTGCATTTGGTTAGTGAGAGTGAGGAGTTTGTGATTTTGTGAAATTTCCACCAAGTTGTCAGAGTTGCTGCTATCGTTGGGCTTTTGAAGCAGGGGTGGTGTTTGAGTATTGGGCTGATGAATGGTAGGTCTGAATAATTTCGTCGCATAGCGTTTGTTCTACTTCTAGCCATTGGTCGTCTGTGTGGTTGGGCTTTATCCATTTAATTATGTATTGAAGTTGGTTGGCAAGCAGATATTGTTGAAAATTTGGGGCTTCAAGGCCTTACATTATAGATTTTTGTAGTGTGGTTAATTTGATTCTGGGTGGTTCATTTTTCCAGTAGAATTTTGAAACGATACTGTCGAGATTTAGACCATGTAGGAGGTGGTTGAAAATAAGTAGCTTATTTTTGGATGCATTTTGATGGTAGATATTCTTCCAATAAGAGAACTATCGTTTATAGTTTTAAGTCATGGATTAAAATGAGCTTGGGGAACTCTGACAGCTGGGAAGATATTTTAATGCCCAAATATTAAGCGTGTAAATGAATGTTTAAAAGGTATGTTAAAATCAGAACAGATTTTAAAAAAATACTTGACGCGTCTTATTTGATCTCATTAGAATAGAATAGAATGCTCCTTTATTGTCACATATACAAGTACAGTACAGTGAAATTGATTCTTCGCATATCCCA
>JAOUQW010000021.1:8071412-8082897 GCA_028565825.1 Olivaichthys viedmensis
AGAGGAGTACACAACACTAGTGTTATTGTTGATGTACCAGCCATTACTACTTTTGCAATAGAGAGTAGAAAATGGTGTCTGCTCGCTTAAACACTTGACAGGCTATAGTTTTTCTTTTTGAAAATGGAATGTAAAACAGTCTTCATTGATTATGTAATCTATGCATTCCACCATTACAAATAATGTTTGAGGAAGATGAAATATTTCATTTCTAAGTAAATACAGCGAATTTTTACCTCCACATGTGCCACAATGTCTACTTTTTAAAGACATTTCCGATTTCATTATGTATTGGGCGAGATCTTTAGATGTTGAATGATTTGTGAAGACGATCATGATCTTACTATTTTTACTATGTACAACGGACTCAGTCTCACAAAATATACAGGCATAAAGAGATATTATGTGTACATATATTAAATCATTTCCCAGAAAATTTCCTTGAATATTGTTCTTAACAAATGTTTCAGTATTGTGCTTAACAGTTGGGATGGATATTTTTTTAATAATGGATGAAAATTTTGCTAATCTAATTTTTTCAAATAGACAAATGGAAGATTCAGACATATGATATTCTGACCTTGACTTGGCAACTATCAACCTTTCATAACATTTTTTAAATGCTAAAGTGCCATTTAAAAAATAGAGACCCTTCTCATTTGCCAGCCCAATCACGATTATCCAACATCGTTTCAAATACATATCCAGGGTTTCTTTGTTAAAAACTTTGAGAGGCATTTAACAAGACAACTGATCGATCTCTATTCATCTGTATGGGTTGTGAGTTAGACTTAAATATTTTTCTTTCATGTTCCCTAATTGTTGTTAGAACCTGCTCAATCGAGGACCAAAGGATCAGACAAAACTATTTCATAAAAAAGGATACCTTTTTTTTTGTTAATTTGCTCACAACAAATCCACCTGTTGCATCTCAAAATGCAGGTTCTGATTGTGTAATATCATGCCACAGCCTAATCTCACCTTCGGTGAAGCATATTGTTTTTAGAGGAGACACCTGAATTAAGTGAATAAATCCCTTAACATACTTATTACTTAAATCCTCATTACCTAGTTGTTCTTGTAGCTTTTGCAGCGAAGTTATTTCATTAGAATTGTGGAGAAGTCCGGGACGAGATTCACAAGTCACACACATTTTGCCCTGAACATATTCCACTCTACTTTTATACACACACAATCTTTTGTTTACAAAGAAAAGCATTATTTGTGTAATGATGAATTTCCATAGCTTCCTTTTTTTTTCTAGTTGATTTTGATTTAATTTCTCTTAAACTTCGCTTAATTACTTGTGCTTTTCACCGTTTTATTGTCGAAATAGTGGTATTTACCTTCATTGGGCCTTTTGTACTGTTTGTGATTTAAGACCTTTATTTTGACAAAATCCTACCGAAATTCACCCGGAAATAAAAGGAGTTAATTTACCTCCTGTTGCTGGCGTAACGCTGCTCTCTACACTTGGAGTTGAATGGCGTGTCTTTGCACACGAGCCGAAAACAAATGAATAGTGTTGTGTACATTATATCTAAAACGGCGCTTTTTTCAATTCTCCTCCAGCGCGCTGAGCGGCTCCTGCTCTGGTAAGCAGTTGAAGGTTGCAACAGCTTTCCGTTACACGGGTTTGTATATGAAAAGGTGCGCCGACCAGGCCGTATCCGGGGGGAACTACGAGTGTCGTTGTTTTGCTAACTTCGTGTTTGGTTTCCTAAACCGTTTAACCCTGGTATATTTCTATTATTGCTATTACCTAAACGGAGATGCAGGACGCCACACATGATGAGAAGATACTGTTCCTGGTTGCATTGCTAAACTGAGGCACTGCATTAGAGACCTTCGACATATGGCTATTAACGTTTATTATTATTATTATTAATACATAACGCTTTTATATACGTTTCGAACATATCTGATTCAGTTAATTAGCCAACCATCATCCACATCTAATCAGAAAAACGTTAATACAGTACTGTTTAAAAATGTCTTTTAGAACTCGTGGTTGTATGTAATCCCTTACGTGACCCATGATCCAGATACCGTTAGGAAGTGAAACTACTATTTTGTTAACTGTTTATTTATTTATATATATATATTGTGTGTGTGTGTGTTTACGTTAACGTACTGTATGTGTAAGAAGAATACAGGCAGTAATGTGTGTGTACTTAAGTAATAGAATTGCAGCGTAGTACAAAGTTTCCAGAGAAACAAGACGCTTAAAGGTTCCCCCAGAGGGACCACCAAAGAACCCTTAAGCGTTCTAGATTTAACCTTTTTTCTGAGCGTGTATCACAAAGTAACACTGGGAAAGCCTGTGCTCCGATTTGCTGTATTGTATGTATACATGATATTGTATTCAAAGGTGGTTGTTCTGCAGATGACAATGTGGATACGATTCCTGATCGTGACATCTCCGCTGCTGTTCTGGGCGTGCTTGTTTGATGCAAGTGGTGACTGTGGCCCTGCTACGAAGGGTACATACAGTCTTTTAGCGGAAAAGACACAGCAGCAGCACCTGCATGCTCTTTTCCTGAAGTACGGCGAGAATGGGACCATCTCGTTGCTTGGTCTGCGGAGGCTGTTTGAGGGATTGGGACTAGGCCGCATCAGGAGAATAACAGTGCAGCACCATGGAAACCAACACAACCACACACACTCGCATACACACACACACAAACACACCACACACACACACACTGTTGCTAGCAAGAAGACTGGTGACAGTTATGGTGTGGAGAAGAGTGACTCAACCTCCAGTTTGCATCCTGACTCTATTTCCATGAAGAAGAGCCAATCAGATGCTCGCCACAATCTCTACATGAAGAGGGCTCCTGACTCCACTGCCATCCTGACCACACCCTCTTATGTCACTAAGTCAAGTCTGCACTTCATTGAGAACTTCACTGAGAATATACATGATGACAATCACCATGATGACCATAAGCATGAGCATGTCCAGATCAGCCTCAACTACAGTCAGGAGGTATACACACAATATGCTTGAACAGACACAAACACTCAAACAACACTTTAGCACAGCCAAGAGTTTCATGCATGAAGATATAGTGGATGGAAGTGAAGTGTATTTAATACACTTCACTTCCATCCACTACATGCTCATGTACACACACTTGTAGGAACTGCTGAGATCTGCATGCAGATAGCCTTCTGTTTCCTGCAGTGGAACAGCTTCTCTTTTCTCTTTGGGATTTTCCTCAGCAACATGAAGGAAAACAGGCAAAATTTCACACAGTGCAAATCTGAGGATCACTGGTGTCACATAGCTACAAGTAATATCTGTCTTCCAGCTTTAGTAATCTATCTCTCTTCTCTCTCTCCTCTCTCTCTCAGTGCCAGAATGCCACCATGATTCTTCAATCACATGGCATGTCCCAGGAAATGAATCTCTCTGTTTGTGACTTTAGCTTCCTTTGCCCTGCCCTCCTCATGCAGATTGATTCCAAGTCCTGCCTTCTGCATGCTGAGAACCAATCAGGTTAGGGCATGATCCCACTGATTTACATAGTAATTAGGTGCATTTGACTTAACGCAGGCCTGCGCAGCTCGATCATCGTCTGGCTTGGTACAAAGCATGCTGGTTAGATTTAAATTTTTTTGTGTGACTTCTGTCTGTGCCACTGGCGCACCATAATACCATACGCCACGATAAAACTTGCGTGAGCAAGGCGGCTGGAGTTTTCAGAGCTAGTCGCTGCAGTTGTTCTTCACTGACTGCATAGTGTTCGGAGTCGACTTGGGGTTTTATCCTGATGGGCTAGACGCTCCGTCAGCAACAGTGTTTGTTTTTTATACTTCTGTAATCTCCATATTTGCTAATGGTATGGTAATAATGCTTTACACCCTTACAGTAGGCTACAATCGCTTTTCATGTAATTATGATCAAATCTCATGTTTACCTAAATAAAATGAATGAAAAAATGCAGACTGAAATTTGGAATTAAAGAATTGGAATCCCTTTATATAGACACATTGTATGAAAACTGCATGTAGTCTATTAAAATGTAAAGTGTTTGTGGTTAATATTAAAATTCTAGTTTATGCCCCTCTGGTCACAATACTAACTTTTATATTTATGTAGAAGAAAACGATTGTTCATATAAATGCAGACATTTAAAATGACTTTTTTTTATTTTATTATTTTTTTATTCAAAATTAATCTGCACCTCATGATGAGTAATCTTTAATTTGTCGATATAGCGGTGAAAATGCTTTGGTGTTTTTCAGAATATAAAGATCATTTTCGCAATCACCATGTTCCAACTATTGGCAATAGCCAGAAGAACTTCTCCATTCAGATTGGTAAGTATGTTATGTGTACATGCAAATACAGTGTGACTCAATCCTGTGTATGCATATACGCCCTATAGATCAGAGCCGGTCCTTGGCATAGGCGAAATGGGTAGCTGCCCATTTTACACAGTCTTTAATTGAATGTTGATTAACATGCAGCCAGCGCCTGGGCGCCCCATTAAATGTACCGCTGCTGCCCTGTCCTGCGCTCCTATAAAACAGAGTATGGAGCCACCATAGCAGGGGTAGGTCAACTGGTGGACTGCAGTCCGGATGCGGACCCAGTAAAGTATTTATTTTAAAGTAATAAGGATCCCGAAGGGGAAGGGTGAAGCTTGCCTAGTGCACCAAATGTGAATGGGCCGGACCTGCTGTGTAAGATTGGGTAAGAAAGAAACGCCGGCGTATGCATCACATCTATGTAACGTGTGAGCGTGTAACCTGTTTATTCTAATTATATAATGATATGTGTGTCTGTTACAGCTTGGATTGGTGGTTTTCTCTCTATCACTATAATCAGTTTGCTGGCTCTGGTGGGTGGAGTCCTAATTCCGCTCATCAACAAAGTCTGTTTCAACTTCCTTCTTAGCTTCTTGGTTGCCCTTGCAGTAGGCACGCTCAGTGGAGATGCCCTCCTGCATCTTATACCACATGTAAGTGATGCACACGTGGAATTGGCTAAGCTGTGTTGTGAGCTACTTCTGATTGCTGATTCAAATTAACACGTGCAGTAAAAAGAATTTGTTGGGAGTCTCTTATTGTTTTATCTGTCCATCAGTCTCACCGCAAGAACCATCATGCAGAGAATGAGAGCTTGGAGCACGGTCTCCATAGTGACAGTGCGGATTCCCTTAAGCCTGTGTGGACGGGATTGACTGCGTTGGGGGGAGTCTACATCATGTTCCTCATTGAGCACTTCTTGACACTTGCAAAAATGTACAAAGACAAAAAACAGAAGGTTAGACTAACACTAGAAAACAACAGAGGCTCAGAAGAAACACGCACCTACACACATGCAGTATTTAGGTGATTGTAGGCCAGTTGAGCAAATGGCGGTCTAAATTTTAGTCCATGCATATAACAGCACTTAACCAGAATCAGTCATCCTATAAAGAGCACATTCAAATGTAAATCTGGTCAGCAGGGCTGTCACTAATGTGACAATTCTAGGGACCCACAGCTGGAACCGGGCCCACAAGAATTCCAGGACAATGTATGAATAACTTTAATCTATACAAAACACATTATGATGCAGGTTTGACAGATGACAGAACTTGATGAGTAAAAGTGTAGGACCAGGAAGAATGTCAGGCAAAAATTAAGCCAGAGATGCAGAAAATGTATGACAGGTGATTCAAATGTAGTCAGACACTTGACACTTCCTGGTTGCTAACTGATATTTAATATTGAGTAAGCTTTGGAATAATTGATTTAAAAAGCAGATTGTATGTCCTTAAATAAAAAAAAATTACTGAATGTGACAATGTCAAAGCGGGATAGTAGTGTCACATTACTCCCTTTGTATTTGCCAAAAGTAAGCATGCACATTTGGTTTTCTAATTTTACTACTGTAGCTGTAAAACATCTGCACTATATGTTTACTTAATCTTTTCACTATTCTTAGTGACTTGACCTTGTAGTGCTGAAATACTGCTATACACCCATGTATCAGTCAGGATAGATTGACCCCAATAGACCTCCCTAACCATCCATCCGTAGGTGCAGAAGAGGGCGGACTTGGCTGTTGAAATGTTTGATTCTCGGCTTGTGTCAGTTCCGGCAGATCCTAATGTCAAACCACTGGATGGTTAGTGCGTGTGCCTGCATGACTCTGGATGTTTGCATTACACAACCGTTATATAGTCTGTTAGTTGAAATCCATCATTAAATAACACAATTTTTTTTATTGTTTTTTCCCTCTCCTCCCCATCAGACTCTGAAGTGAATGGCAGGCATGCATGGGGGCAGGGCTTGCCAGAGGAAGAAGTGATGTTATCTCAGGGTAGCTACACAGATGAAGATTGTGAGAACAAGTGCCACTCTCACTTCCACGATACCGTTGGTCAATCAGACGAGCAGCACCACCATCACCACAACTACCACCATATTTTGCACCACCATCACTCTCAAAACCACCACCCACACACGCACAGACACACACACTCGTATTCCGTCCAACACTTTGAACATGCTGGAGTCGCCACCCTCGCCTGGATGGTCCTTATGGGGGATGGCCTGCACAACTTCAGTGATGGACTGGCTATAGGTAACTCAGGCCTGGGTGTATCTGAAACATGCACAACTTCTAAAACTATATAAACTATTGCACAAATGATTGATTTATTAAAACACCTTATAAGAATGTATGTTTCTCATCTGTGTGATTTTTCAGGAGCAGCATTTACAGAGGGTTTGTCCAGTGGTCTCAGCACTTCAGTTGCTGTGTTCTGCCATGAGCTTCCTCACGAGCTGGGTAAGACCATATTCACCACCATCATTAGTGAACTCCAGTATTGCGTAGGTTTTAGGATATGAGATTTGGAACTTCTACACTGAGATGTAGTTCTCCTTTTTGTAGTGCCGGTGTATTTGTGCGTAACCCTTTTCTGTTGTATTTGTTTGGATCAAATTCCAGAGTAGTGATGCTCCCATGCTTTGTTTGGTAGATCCAGCAGCATAGTATGTAAAAACTAAAGCTGTGAGTTACACTATAGTACCTCTGTGGTATCTGCAAGTAATCAGAGACTAAGCTAAAGTCTTTCCAAACTTTTACTCTCTATCTTTAGGGGATTTTGCGGTCCTGCTGAAGGCAGGAATGTCTGTGAAACAGGCTATTCTTTATAATTTGCTCTCTGCCCTGATGGGCTACCTGGGAATGGTTATAGGCATTCTGATTGGTCACTATGCTGAGAATGTGGCCATGTGGATCTTTGCTCTCACAGCTGGACTGTTCATGTATGTCGCCCTGGTGGACATGGTGAGTAACACATTTATAGACACTCAAGATGCATGTATATGGGGGCCCATTTGTGCTCCTCAATTATCAATTCTTTTTGAGAAGTCAGACTATTCAGATCTCTGTCTTTCTATACTGTGGTCTTTCAAGTTGATCCGCTATTTATTTATTTATTTATTGGCAGATTTTTTTTTTTACCACATTGGCTTATGCTGTGATGACTGGATCAATATTTATATCAATCAATAATAAAAACACCAACAGAGAAAGCAAACATGAACAAATAAAAAATGTGTGTGTGTGTAGGTCCCGGAGATGCTACATAATGATGCTAGTGAAGCGGGCTTCAGTCATTATGGATTCTTTGTCCTGCAAAATGCTGGAATCCTGCTTGGTTTCGGCATCATGCTCATCATCGCTATGTTTGAACACAAAATTCAACTCGGCATTGAATTCTGATTACATGACAATCACCCCACTGCCTTTAGCTCATGTCTTTCACAAATCTCGCAGGTGGAACTTTACTCATTAATTTGTTACATTTCACTTTACAGTATTATTAATAATTAATCAGGTTACCTGGTACAGTTTTGTATTAATCCTAAATTTGCTGAAATTAGAGAGGATGTTACATTTATAGTCCATTGTCTTACTTGGGTACTTGTGTGTTGATGATGACTGTGCTTTCTTGAAAGAACCATTTGCAGGGCAGTGTGTGGCTGATTTACTGATACTGATGGAACCTGAAAGACATGGGATTAAGCTGTAAAGTGCCTGAGCTCAATATATTAATGAAGTCATGCTTGAGCTTGATGTACCAATAAAATGATTCATGAAAATGTGTCTGGGTGTCCGTGTCTCCGTAGTCACAGTCCCTCAGTCCTCGATACTTGGTGTAACCCATCACAAACCACTTAAAACGCATATCAGATTTGTTGAAATGTCAGGGGGTGTGTATCTTGTTGTTGTTGTTGTTATTATTATTATTATTATATCTGTATTCTGGCAGCCTGTGCAGCATACGTATAAATGAATGTTTTATGTGTTCGTATACATGTGTATAAATGTTTGGAGTATTTTCTTTTTCTTGTTTTCGCATTCCATTCCAATAAAGTTCACAGCACCCACTAGTGAGCTTATGGTGAAAATGTTTTGTCAGGGAAGTAACACTAGAAATACATGCATTAAATACATTTGACCATAATGTCTTTTTCTTGTTATCTACCTAAACATATAGAAATTGAAAGGTAAAGGATGATTTTGGAAATAATTTGAAATACTGAATTATTTAAAGCCCCAGTCATTGCTTTCTAATTAGGTTCATATTGATCTTGCTGTCATACAATGTGCGACATTTCAATGTCTACGCCAGAATTTCTTCCCTTTCGATGTAAAATAGGTGAGGCTAATCTTGGGTAAAGCTTGTGTAAAATTTACCCTCACCAGTCATCAAAACTATGGACAATTTGCTTCTGGGCAACCTAGCAAGTGATTCCTACTGTAATAATTATGTAATCAGCCCTGATTCTTCCTGCCTACACCATTGTGTTTAGTTCTGTAACACTCCTGAATAAAGCAGCACCAATATGTATGTAGAGCAGCTGTATTCAATAGGTGGACTCTGGATCCGGGCCCCAGATTACTCAGTTAGCTGAATTAGATTGTTTATGATTTGACATAATCCTAAATGACTCCATACTTCAAATCTGTTGTCAGACTTATTGCCAACAAGCTAAGGAGCAGCTTATTCAACTTAAACAAGATTAAATCATGCATTTAGAAGTGTTGTACAGTACCTGTGCAAAAGTCAGAGTCCCCCCCGTCCCCCGTTAGTTGATTCAGTTTTTAATTAAATGGCCATTCAGTACTTCTCGTTAATGATTTGGTGGTAAACATGATGGGAAAATGTGACTACATTCATTTCATTTTCAGTCAAACATCCATTGCAGTAACATATTATTACCTTTTTGGTGTCAGACAATAATCCTGTAAATGTGAATTCAATATACAATTACACAAAAGCCTCCAACACTAAGTCTAATAATTTTGTCACTTATTTATGAACATTAACTCCACTTGCATGAAACAGCTGTAACGTACTGGTTTGATGAAACTGGATGAATGGAATTAGCGGTAGGGTGAAACAAAAGTTCAATATTACAAATGAAATATTTACAGATTTCATACTGTACTTAGTGTTGAAGACTTTTGTGTGATTTTCTGTTAATTTCCCCATCATTATTGTTTACCACCAAATATTAAACAATAATTACTGAATGGCCATTTGATTAAAAACTGAATAAACAAAAGGGTGGTCTCTGACTTTTGCTCAGTACTGTATATATAATTATTTATTTATTTTTTTGTGTGCATCATGTAGGAAAACATGCATAAGATTTGGTTTGTGGCCACAAGATACTAAATCGAGGCCATAAAATCGTAATGTGTCACGCGCTATATAGCTTTTGTGCTCTCAATTTGCTTTTGAGAGTTCTCAAATTAATTTAAATTGTAACCACGTTTTAAATTAATTTGTGCTCTCATCTAAAGAAAATGTGCATATGATTTAATGAATAAACTTAACAAGTTGGTTACAGTTAAGTTTAAGTAGGTGGAGTCCATAACTGTGTTATGGATAGCTTTTTAATTACAGTATTCTTTGGCATGGAGCTGTGTTGCAGAGACATATTAAGACATATTTCCATTGCCTCCCATGCCCCAATGATTTTTTTGGACACATTAAAAAAAAACTACTATAAAACTATTAAAATACTATAGTCATCCTATAGTAATTCTTATAGTAATTATTTAATGAAATTTCTGTAGTGTGTATAGTATCCTGAAGTAACTTGGACTATAGGTTACATTAAATGTATTTTACTACTAGCTTCTCAGAATCACTTAAAAAATTTATTGCAGGAAAAAACATAGACCATGATGTAGGGTTTCTAATAAAATACTTCAATGTATAGTATGCATAGCATCAAGTAAACATTTTTTCCAAGCTTTAACAACTTAGAATGGCATGGGAATGGGATGGTCTGTTAAAATATTTTATTTCATTGTTTATTTTTGTCCTCATGACCTGGAAAACGAAAACATCTTGTCAACTTGTGAGCCAAGGTGCTGTTTTGGTGCTGTTTTGGGATAAGAAAAGACTAAACATCTGTGAAATATGTTTTATAACACAGTTAGGCTCCAGATTTTGTACCATTTTCATGTTTTGTTACTGCAATACTGCATGCATGCACGCACAATGTGATACCTGTCCAAGTTCCTTCAACTCTTTCATACTCGAGTATTCGTTCATTAGGTTGGTGTTAGTTTCTCTTTTTAGTATTTGGAAGCATCGTCTTTAAGACACAAATTTTAACCTTTTTAATCCCTCTTGCACCCGCTGCTGAAAGAATTCTGACCAATCGCGCCCGCTCCCACAGTTACAGTGCATATGGAAAGTTTTCAGACCCTTTTAAGTTTTCCACATTTTGGTATGTTTCAGACTCATCTTAAAATGGATTCAACTAATTTCTCATCAATCTGCACACAATACTCCACAATGACAAAGCAAAAACAGGTTTTTGGAATGTTTTGTAAATTTATTTAAAATAAAAGACTGAAATATACCATTTACATAAGTATTCAGACCCTTCACTTAGTACTTGGTTAAAGCACCTTTGGCAGCAATGACGCCTCAAGTCTTCTTGGGAATGATCCTATAAGCTTGCCACATCTTTTTTTTGGAGGTTTCTACTATTCTTCTTGGCAGAATCTTTCAAGCACAGCCATTTTCAGGTTTCTCCAGAGATGCTCTATTGGGTTCAGGTCCGGACTCTGGCTGGGCCACGCCCCGACTTTCACAGAGTTTTCTCGAAGCCACTCTTGTGTTTTCTTGGCGGTATGCTTCGTGTCATTGTCTTGTTTTAATGTAAACCGTCGCCCCAGCCTGAGATCTTGGGCACTCTGGAAAAGGTTTTCACCCAGAATTGCTCTATATTTTTCTGCAACCATCTTTCCCTCTATCCTGAATAGTCTCCCAGTCCCTGAAAAACATCCCCACAGCATAGAATGCTATTTATTGTCACATATACAAGTACAGTGAAATTTTTTCTTCACATATCCCAGCATGTTGGTAAGAGCACAGGGTCAGCCATGATACAGCACCCCTGGAGCAGGGAGGGTTAAGGGCCTTGCTCAAGGGCCCAACAGTGG